>WWET01002669.1:124670-137625 GCA_011038615.1 Limnodynastes dumerilii | reverse complement strand
CGGGCCGGCGTCGCCGGCGGCAATGTGCAGGGGTCGGCGTGGGCGCGCACAGGAGGTGCGCGCCCGAACTTCCGGCTCGCAGAGCCGAAGTTCCGGTGCAGCCTCGGTGGACGGTGAGACTGCGCCGGAGAGCACTACACAGGCTGACGACGGGCTGTCAATTCTGGGCAGCCTGTTTTCCTCTCCCAGGCGGTCCCCATCCCCTATGGACATAAGGGGACCGCCGGAAAGTACAACAAATGCACTAGGGGATGGTGCATCGCGGGCCAGCCTGGCAGGCATGGGCAGCCACCTATTTCCTTATCAGCTGGCCTCCCCCCCCACACTTCACAGGGGCTCAGGCACCCTACTATACACGGTCTCCTGGCAGATATGGGGGAGTGGGCTATGCAGGTCCTTCCCACAGCAGGGACCACCTACATGATTGGCATCACAGGGGGGGGAAGGTTCATCTCAGCGCTACCAGGGTCATGATGGGCACCATACCCGCAGTTATTCCTGCTATGAAAGGGGGAGAAATGAAGGGGGTTGGCAGGGGCAGGTTTGCTCTGCCAACTGGCTGTATTGGTCCAGTAATAGTCATTATTCCACGCCCTGTTGTCATCAGATGCGCTTGCCTCCTCCGCCATGCAGCCATCATAGTCCAATGCCACGTTCCAGCTGTCATTACCGATCTAGTTCCCCCCGCCACAACGATCCACCCTCGCGCTTACCCAGCTCCACCGATAGGGACGCGGTTGAGGTTACAGAGACGCCGGTTGATGCTGCATGTCCTCCAGTCCCACAGGTTACAATGACACCTAACGCAGCTCCAGGAGAGGAACGAGAAGAAGGGCATCTCGCTCCCACGAGCCAGCTGCATCTACCCAGCCCGGAGCGATCGAGCCATCGGTGGCTGCTGGGGAAGTGGAGTGGCCAGAACCCAGCCAAGCAGCGCCCAGTGAGTCGGAACTCAATCTGTCGGGGGAGGAGGGGGATGATGTGTCCATTTCTACATGTACATCTTGTACATGTACATCTTCATTGTCATCTGATGCTTCTAAGGGGTCTAGACGTAATCTAGGAAAACGGATAGACAAACACTTGCGCAAGCGGGCCAAGGGCAACGCAACTAAAAAGACAACGCCCCCTCCTACTAAGGATACTAGCATGATACATTGCGATTATACGGTGGTAATAAGGGGTTTGCGTTTAAAGGAGAAAATAGCGAAGAGGAAATATGTTGATATTTTCACGCAAAAATTCCCTTCCCATAAGGCGCTGGGCGCAGCGAAAAAAAGAAGCTTGCAGCGGAAGAGCAGTACCGTAGCTTCAGTAACTGGTTCCCCAATTGGTGCATATTTATGCACGTTTACCTAGAGACACGGCCCGGCGAGTATGGGGACATGATTAGGTACCAGAACCTAGTAAATGATCTGATGGTTAAGACAAAGGGCCCTGCGTGGCGCGAGTATGATGCGCAATTTAGGCTCAATGCGTTTAATACCCCCCCTATTCCCGATTTGGTACTCTCCCCCATAGGGGTGGTACCGAAGAAAGCCCCAGGGAAGTTTTGCTTAATCCAACACATGTCCTTCCCGCCGGGGTCTCTGGTTAACAACGCTATATCGGAGACATGCGCTCGCGTCGTATACCAGTCTTTCGAATCAGCGTTGCAGCTGGTTCAGGGGGCGGGCCGCAGGGCGCTAATGGCGAAGGTCGACGTGGAATCAGCCTTTCGGCTGCTTCTGCTTCACCCTTCGTCTTTCAAGTTCATGGGTTTCAGGATTAAGGGTGCTTTCTACATTGACAAATGCTTACCCATGGGCTGCTCAGTGTCTTGTGCGTTTTTCGAGGCATTCAGCAGTTTTTTACATTGGTGCATTGTCAATGGTTCTGGTTTAGGGGGTGTGGCTCACTACCTGGATGACTTCCTGGTGTTGGGCCCCGCAGGTTCAGAAGACTGTCCTTTATTGCTCTCGTACACGCAAACATTATTTGAATCAATGGGCGTCCCCGTGGCACATGAAAAAACTGAGGGTCCAACGACACGGCTGTCTTACCTGGGCATAGAAATAGACTCGGTGGCGGACCTCTGCAGTCTCCCGGCGGATAAGGTTACCCACCTGCACGACTTGATTAAATCAGCTCTCACTGCAAATAGGCTTTGCGCGAGCTCCAGTCACTAGTGGATTCCTTTAGGTTCGCCTGCCGCGTTATCCCCTTTGGTAAGATATTTTGCCGCAGGCTGGAACGAGCAACAGCAGGGGTTAGCAATCCTAAGGCATGGGTTCCCCTCTCCAACGACCTTAGGGCTGACCTTGGAGTGTGGAATTCATTCTAACAACCTTTAAATGGCGTCCGCATTTGGCCCGGGCCTGCCATGTCCAACCAGGAGCTTCAGCTTTGGACGGACGCGGCAGGAGGTTGCGGTTTTGGCGCATTCTTTCAGGGCTCCTGGTGCGCGGGAGAGTGGCCCATCCTTTGGCATGGAAACGGATTCACAATGAATCTGGTGCTTCTAGAGCTGTTTCCAATTGTGGTGGCGGTTGAGCTGTGGGCTCCCCGCTTCCAGAATAGAGGCATTGTGTTCATGTGCGATAACCTAGGTGTGGTGCAGGCTATAAATCAGCAGGGAGCGTCGTCCCCTCCAGTGCTGCATTTTAAGGTGCCTGGAGTCTAACATCAATTTTCGGGCGGCCCATGTGCCGGGCATTGACAATGGACTGGCTGACGCTCTCTCCAGATTTGATTGGGTTAGGTTTCACATGATCACGCCTGAGGCAAATTTGACTGGTACACCTTGCCCTGTATCTGTTTGGCAGGTAGCCGGTCTAGGATAGAGGACCTCGCGCTGCTGTCATTAGCTCCATCCACATGGCGGAGATATCAGGCTGCCTGGGCTGGCTGCTTGGTGTTTCGTAAGAAGCACAGTAGGAAGGCCTTTGACTTGCGGGATTGCCTCTATGACTTCTTGATGCAGGCGTATAGTCACGGGAAGTCGCGCGCACACATGTGTTCCATTTTAGCGGCCATAGCTTTCTGTAGCAAGTTACATGGCGAGACGGATATCACCAAAGACTTTCTGGTACATAAGGCTTTGAAAGGATGGGCCCGGGTGCGTCCGACCCCCCCTGACTCTAGGCGCCCAATTTCCATCACTTGCTTACAGCGCATGATGGTAGCGGTAACGGCGGTTGCGGACGATGAATACGATACCTTATTGTTTCGCACCGCGTTCAGCTTCGCGTTCGCTGGCGCCTTCCGTGTCAGCAAATTAGTGGCCACATCAAAATCCTCCTTCACGACTGGTTTACTAGCGGATAATGTAGTGGTTCAGTCTGACACCGTTCAATGCAGGATTCATAGAGGCAAAACTGACCAGGCAGGCCAGGGACGCTGGGTTGAGCTTCACAGGCACCCTGATAAAACTGTTTGCCCAGTTTATTTAGGGGTTAAGAATGCTGCTATTAGGCCTAATGTTGGTAAGGTGTGGTTTTTGCATCAGAACTGTGTTCCACTGTCCCGCTACCAGTTTACAGTTGTCTTTCAGAGAACACTGGCAAGCTGGGGCTGAATCCATCCGACTATGGAACACATTCCTTCCACATCGGAGCGGCATCAACGGCAGCAGCGCAAGGCTTTCCATCAGAGGCTATTCAGCGGTTGGGCCGATGGAAATCACGCGAGTTTAGGAGCTACATTCGGCAGTTAGGGGACAGCGTGCAAAGGTGATTCGTGTGGATCGTTCATTGGACTTTTAGTTTGGACTGGCAGCGTCAACCATTTTACATCCGTGGCTCTACTACAGGTGCAAAGGTGATCCATGCAGATCGGGCTATCGACAAGTATGATCCATGGGGATCTGTTATTGGACTTTAAAGTATGGTCGTTAGAAAGCTAGATAACTAGGACATGTATTTGATGGTTATTCGATAGTAAGTTAGCCGTTACCCCCCTTTCTCATGTTATGTATGCTTAGATTTTATTAGTTGTTCCCTTGTTTCTCCTCCCCTTGCCATGGACCGGACATGGTTCCCGGGATTAGCCCGGTAGCTGGCCCGCTGCACCAAGGTTGCAGGAGTGTGAAGGGCTTATTCCTATTCGGACCTGTGGCCCCAAATAGTTCCCCCAAAGCGTTGAGGTTTTCACCTTCGCCCGGGACCGTTGGCATCCCTCATTGCTTCCTTAGCATGTTAGTTTTTATTGTTGCTTATTGTCCTTGTTTTCTACTATTGAAGTACTTGCTCATGGTCTTTACATTTTCTTTCCACAGGAGGGTCACAACAAAAGGTGGTATGGGTGATAGGGCATTCCTTTGTGGTGGTAAAGTCATCCCTCACCCTGGCTTTCTTTTTGATAAGGTAAATTTCTATCGTCCCGATGGTGTGCATCTGTCTCAAAAAGGCATGTCTCTGTTTTTGGAGGACTTGTTTGCGAGTTTGAGTGGTGTTTGGGTTTAGTCTTTAGGTTGAGTTTAGGTTTGATGGTGGCGGTCGCTGTTCAGAGGGCCCAGCGGTGGCAGAAAGCAGGCATGGATATTTAGTTATGTTAAGATATGTTGATTGCCTGGTTTCTGTTGTTGTGTTGTATGGTGCATTTTTTCTCTCTCAGGGTCTGATATGAAGTTACCATTGGTAACTATCTTTGACCTTTGGTGGTGTTGCCTGAGGCTAGAGGCTTGCACATGCGGGCGACCTTGAATTATTTCACTTAAAGGAGGTGAATGCCGATGACTGAGAGAGTGTGCCATGTTTGGGGAGTTATATAGTAATAAAGATAAGTTTAAGATGTTATTATGTTATGTTTTGTATGTTAATGTTTGATACATCATTCATTTAAATCATATGTTATTGTTATTGTTTACATGTTTACCTGCTTTCTTTGGCCCCCATCAAAATTTAAAAGTAAAATTTAATAATTCAAATAAGATCGCATTAGATCTTTTGAAAGTCCAATCAATTTAGATAGTATGGTTAGTTAATAAAATTTTAGTTCCCAAATAACGTTGTAAGTGTCTTTATTGGGTAAGGTTATTTAATAAGGGGGGTGTTGACACGGGTCACCCACATCACACATGGGAAGCTTATTAAGTGATGTGGCCACACCAACAATCTGAAGCATGCTTAATGCAAGCCGTTAGGACACTATATAGCTGTGTCCTTTGCAGAAACTCTGACACAAAATATACAAAGGCTTCACTTATTAAGCTTTGCAGAGGCACAAGTATTCCTAAGTACTAACTGCTAGCAAGGTTGCAATGATTCTTGCTGGGCAGAAGACAAAAATGAATTTCTGCAATGTCCTTATTTAGTACAGGTAAGGATCTTGATGTGTATGTATTCACTCTCTGTACTCTACTGATTCCAATAATGCAAATAAAATTGCTAAAACAAACGTCAATGAAAACTGTTTAGCCTTGGCATGATGACCCAGGACAGAATTTCTATCTGTCAAACAAACTAAGTAAAAAAAACTGAAGCCATGAACCATTGTTCACAGCTTCACCTAAATCATGAACAACACAAATTATACATCCAATAAATTATGCATTCAATGCAACTATATATAAACCAAAAGTCGTGCATCAGATTTTAGAGACACTATAAATACATTCCCAACACAGTATAAAGCTCCACTAGATTTATCTCCAATCAATGAAAAATAAAAACTCCCAGAAAGTTTTATTGCAGTGAGGCAATAATCTTCACTTCACATTAATACCATATTTTAGAAACTCTCTGATACAAAGTATGTAAATAGATTTCTCCATACTTTTCTAGCACCTGTTCTAGATTAATTTATAAACTGATTTGAACAACCACCATCTTGTGTGTATGTAAAACAAATACAACCTCTATAGAAAAGAGGGAGAGATGGAAATAAGCACTCCTGTTATGCTGCCAACTCCACACTACCAGGATAAGTGGAAAAGGGGAATCCCTTAATAACGTATATATAACTAAAAATGTAGCAAGAGAAGGAGCTCACTTAGGACCTGATTCATACTTAAGAACGCGATAGGTTCCTAAATATACGCAACTAATAGCAATGAAGCTCCCACGGAACGTCCCCAGTTTTTAGGTTCTTATGTGATTTACGAGTGCCATAGGGCACTTAACTGTAGTTTCATATTTCAATGCATAGTGCATCTATTAAGGATCGCAAGTGTATAATCGCGCCTTTGTTGCGTGATTTAAATGCCTCCCTCCACCCATTTCTGCGAAGTGTGAATCAGGTCCTTAGTTCCTAACATAGATGTAGTATTCTTTATAGGCAAATAAATACTAATTTACTTCTAAATGCCACCAAAAATAAGTACTTTACAGTTTTCAAAGATCTACAATCTTCAGATATTAAAAAAAAAAAAGCTTTTTTTCTTCATCAGCAGGATCTGGAGATCTCTGATTCATTAAAGAATAATCCTCTACTTTGGAACATAAGGCGCATCTGGCACATACTGCGCTATAAATTCTCTCTTAGCCCCTACCGGTCTGTTTTCCTTCCATTCCTACAAAACCCTGACTTTCAGCAGGGTGCAGCCTCCTACCCCTTCAATGTGTGGAGAGTGGGTGGGGTGGTTAATGTTGGTCATCTTCTGTGTAAGAGCAGACGCCGGCCCCTCATGTTTTCTGAGGCCTGTGAGAGCTTTGAAATGATTCGGGGATTCCCCATAGCATTCCTGCAGGCGAATCATTACGTCAAATGTGTTATTTCAAACTTCTCCGGGGATGATTGGGATAACCAATTGGATCGTCTGCTTCTTGCAGCTCCGCCGCAATCTAGGGCCATAAGTATTCATTATCGATTGGTGCGAAATGTGATTGATCACACTCAATGGAGGTCTGGAATGTCTCAGTGGCTGTCCCTGTTTCCCAATCTTAATATGGAGATTTTGGTACGTACTTTAACCCAGTCTAGAAGGTTGCTGCCATCCAGCCGATACCAGGAACTCTTTCTCAATATATATCACAGAACATATGTATCACCTAGGAGACGTTTTGTTATGGGGTTGGGGACTGAGAATGGGTGCCCAAAGTATCATGATCCTGAACCTAGTTTATACCAGTGTTTGTGGGAGTATCCTTTTGTTCGTCACTTTTGGCTCCGTGTTAAAAGATATTCGGAGGCGTCCCTAATAAATTTTTATTATTTTTTTCCCTTCTCCCCAGAATGGGCAATTTTAGGGATTGTTCCTGGTAATCAAAGGTTGTCGCACAGTTTTCAGAAACTTTTGTTAGCCTTAGGGGCTGCTGCCAAAAAAAACATTCTTCAATGTTGGACTAGCAAGGCTCCGATTCCATTCTCTCTATTTGAAGAAAAAATTTTCACTATATTTCACATGGACTGGCTCGAAACATTGATGGATAGGGATGGTAAGGTAGAATTGTTTTTTGATACTTGGGAAACCTATATCGGTAGTCTCTCTCGTGAAATTCAAATTCATATTTATAATGCAATGAAGGACACCAATTGGTATCTGCTTCGGGTACAATACAATGACCCGCCTATTCTTCTTTAGTGATAGATATAATATTCGTCCTTGGCGTTCTATCCCCCTGGGCTTGCGATCAGGGAAGGGGCTTTGTAAGGAGGTAATGAGCCTTGCTTAAGTTGTCTTTATATAAGTTCTACAGCAATACTGTATTACCAATTGTAATGACTGTTTTATTTAAATTGTGGTTGTTTTAAGGCTGTAACACGAATTTACACTATGTGTTTGTCATATTGCTATTATCTGACATAATGTAAGTCTGGATTATGTTGTCTGAAGCAAATAAAAAATTTTATAAAAAAAAAAAAAAAAAAGCTTATGCTTATACAAATACCGCAACCACAATAAGAATCCTATAGGTCTCTGAGGGGATGCATATTCAGTGATTGAAGTTATGTATACATATACTATGTGCTCTAATCACTTTTACTTAGTTCCAATAGACGATGGACATCCCAAATGTCTTATAGTCTCTTAAAAGTCACAGTTTCAATGTGGATAAACTCACAGTTTGGAAGACCAAGCTTGCAGCATTTGCCGGGGTGGACCTTTGATGATATCAATAGTTCAAGGTCCTCACTTTCTGTTCGATGAATAATGAACCCCTCCGGCTATCTTGTAGTCAATCGTCCATATGTTAGTCTCTGAGAGGCATTTCCTGGGACGTATCGACTCAGCGTTCTCCTCGTGTGTTTGCTCCGCCCCACTGCAGTCTCAGCACAGTCTCAGTACTGGGATTCCCCTGTCTCAGTTCCGGTTGCCAGGGGAAAAGCCCCCTCGATCACAGCTATAAAGGGGAATCCCTTTTGATGTCCTCATATGGTGGAAAAAACAAAGAACATAAAGTGCAACACTGTTTAGTGACTAAGAAGCCGATAAAATAGCAAAGATGCTACTCACAATAAGTGATGGACATATTGGTTAGGATAATGGGCCTGATCCAGAACAGCGCTTCGAAGCGAATTTACGCGTGGCGGAGACGTAAAATCGCTGTTTAGAACACACTGCGCATGCGCACCATAGAAAACACGCACATTCACGTAGCGTAATTGTGGACGTATGGGCCATTCACGTATGTGTCACGTAAATACTTACGTGTGGGCGTGCCAATTTTGACGTTACTCGAAAATACGTGTGAAATACGTAAAGTAGGCGGGGGGTGGTATTTAAAGTGTACAGTATGGGCGTGCTTAGCTGCGTAAATTCATTCAGCCCATACGTACGTGTGCGTATGACAGCGGTTACGTGTGAAAAAGTTAAGGTAGGGTTTGGGAAGCGTATCTTGACAAAATACGTCCGTGCAAGGGGTGTGCCGTGGGGAGTGTAGCGAACTTACGTGCACGAATATACGCACCGCGAATAAACGTACGGCACACGTAGTTCTGGATCTACCCCAATGTCAATAATAGCATAAAAATGTTACGACTGCAACTTCTCTCCCTATATAGCAGTCTGTAGAGATTCCACATAAGGCCAGGGGCTGTATAAAATAAGGATATAATTACTGAGTTAAAACCAATGTGTTTCGAGGCTTCAAGGCGTCTTTCTCACGGCAGAACTCCATCTCAGGCTAAAATCCTATATATAGTGTGGAGGAGTTAAAGGGACATCATCCTCTCCCTATCTTTCTTTTTTCCATAGGGTTCCATAATAAAAATATATAAATAAACTCAATAGTGCTCCGACCACCGTATTTTTAAAGCTCTACTTGCCTTACCCACGTACTGTTTCCTGCACTCGCACTCTATTAGATAGATCATATGTTCTGTATCACAGCTTATAAACTGTTGGATCTCAAAAGATTGCTTTTGCTTGCTTGGTGTGCATTCTACACACCAAACAAGTACCGCATTGTAGAAACCCTTACTCTTTATGTTTCCTCTATTCTTATGGTGTTCTATAAATGCACTGCGTGTTAAGGTGTTACCTAAATTCCTGGAACTGCCTCTCAGATTGACTGCAAAATAGCCGGAGGGATTCATTATTAATCAAATAGAAAGTGAGGACCTTGAACTATTGATACCATTATCGGTCCACCCCGGCAAGACCTGCAAGCTTGGTCTTCCAAACTATGAGTTTATCCACATTGAAACTGTGACTTTTAAGAGATTATAAGACATTTGGGATGTCCATCGTCTATTGGGACTAAGTAAGAGTTGGTGGTTAGAGCACAGAGTATATGTATATCTAACTTCAATCACTGAATATGCATCCCCTCAGAGAAATATAGGATTCTCATTGTGTTGCGGTATTTGTATAAGCTTAACTACCTTTTAAAATATATGAAGATAGTAGATCTGTATAAGTACCATCTTGTGTGTGTTTGTTCAAAAGCATGTCTGGGATAATAGCTGAGAGTGGGTGCTGTTCCAGAGTAGCCATTTTGGAGGCTTCGGAACCTCTGAGGTGAGATTTGCTCTCAATTTAAAAATACAAGATATATAAGATAAAGTTGGGCCTCTGACAGTGTTAGAGTTAGGACCACCAGGGCCAGCGCAATGCACTCCGCGGGGGGATGCTTGGTGGGCCAGAGCCAGCCTGCAGAGGTACTGGCGATCACCCCCCCTGCTCCCAGGTTTGGTGGCTGCAAGCTCATACAGGAGGTTCCTGTATGAGATGTCACGGCCATTACATAGAGCAGCTGATTGGAAAAATCCTTTCAGCTTATCTATGTAACAGCCGCAGGCTTATACATAAATTTGCTATATATGGGTTGGAAGGAGAAAAGAGAGAGAGGAGGAGGAGATACAGCACATGATAGGGGTACAGTGGGGTTGGAGACACATGATGGGGTTACTGGAGGGCTGGAAACACATGATGGTGGAGACATGATGGTGAATATAGAGGGGCTGGAGACACATGATGGGGATACTGGGAAGCTGAAGGCACATGATAGGGATACTAGGGGCTAGAGGCACATGATGGGGTTACTGGGGGGGATAGAGGCACAAGATGGAAATACTGGGGAGCTGGAGACACATGATAAGGACACTGGGGAGCTGGAGACACATGTGGGGTGTCAGGATACAAGCAAATATCAGGGGCATCAATTAATATAAAACTATAGAGTGACCTCTATTTGGCCAGGGTCTGGTTTTATTTTTATTTTTATTGAAATACCTATACCTATAGTAGGGCAGAACAAGGGCTCTGGTCAGGTTAGAGCCCTGTTATAAATGGATCAGTTTATTAGGGGGGGGTCATAAAAGCTAGATTTCTGAAGAAGAGTCTCTCCAGACCCCAGACCTGTCACTTGTCACAAAGGTGGGGGTTGCTTGGAGAGGAGCAGGTTTTGTCTTTAAAAAGGTTACATAGATTCATGACTTTGGTCACTTCATGGGACTTCCAAATGGAAGAGGTGTCCCTAATTGCTGGTCTGTCCCGACCCAGAAGGTTCTTGTGTGTAAGTCTTTCTGAGTTTTCCCCCTTTTATTTGATAAAAAACTGTTTTGCATATTGTATGTATATTTTGTTATTCTCTGTAACTAAGCATTGTGATTATTATCATATTAAATATCAATTAATAAGTTCATGTCTCTGTGTTCTTACGGATTCATGTGTCAGACCAGCTCGGTTATTAAATGCTACTGAATGGTAACAGAAGAGGTCATTCTGAGTTGATGATAATTCTGATAAAGTATAACTGTGCTAGATTGGTGTAAAGGAGAACCGAAGGCCTCCTGTGAATAGCCTTGGTGGTGGCAGTTCATTGGTAATAAGTCATAGTTGGGGTGGGAGAAGGGGCATAAGTCACTGTAGAACAGACCAGGTGGCTGTTATGATTAACACCTTGAGCCCCAGATAAGTCATGAAAGCCTCAGGTGAGGTCTGGGTTCTGACAAGTTGGTGGCAAGCGTGTGGGATAGATATATATTTCTAGATATATTTTGTTTTTGAGAACTTAAGTGAATTAGGTTTGTGTGGTGCCTGCTAGAGGAACTTTAAACTAATTCACCAGAGACTGAACTCAATGCTTATTAGTTTGTGAAGACATACATTGCAAGTTTCTTCCCCTCCCTTTCTCTTGTTTTCTTTCTTTTATTTTGCTACTGTACAATGGAGATGGCGGCTGCATATAAACGAATGGCAAAGGATGTGTTGATTGCGCAGTGTGAGGAAAAAGGAGTCTCCAGTCGTGGAAAGAATAAGGACCAATTGATAGAGGCTCTGTTGCTAGCAGAGTCTGAGAGCACCGAGCAGAGTCCTGCTGAGGACAATGATTTAGCAGTGGACATTGTGCCAAATCCTGGATTGTCCCTTTCTGAGCACTCTGATAGTTCATCTGTGGATGCAGCTATGGACAACTATTTACAAACTGCTTTGAAATATTTGGGGCCAGTGGACATTGCCATTAAACTGCAACTCATCCAACAGTTTCAGGAGAGAGAAGCTGCAGAGCGGACAAAAAGACAAGCTGCCATGGATAGAGAAACTGCAGAACGACGAGCTGCCATGGATAGAGAAGCCGCAGAACGACAAGCAGAGCAAGAAGCAGCTGACCGAGAGGCAGAAAGAAGGCACCAGTTGGAGCTTGCAAAACTTCAGCACCAGCCAGACAACCGGGAGACTGGTGTTTGCAAACCCCGTATGGGCCAGTTCCTTATTCTGGATAAAGATGAGGATCTGGACTCTTTTCTGCAGGCATTTAAAAAACCTGCTGGCAATATGGACTGCCCCAAAGTCAGTGGGCACAATATTTAACCCCTGGACTGAGAGGTAAAGCACTGGATGCCTTTGCAGACATACCCGCTGAATTGGACAGAGATTATGAGGTTTTTAAAAAGGCCTTATTGCAGCGTTTTAATATCACCCCGGAAGCTCACAGGCAAAAGTTCAGGGAAAAAAACGCCATGCCTCTGACACTTACACAGGACTGGTGGCTCAGTTGTCAACTTAATTTCATTAGTGGATTAAGGGGTTAAAAGTGGACAACTTCAACAGATTAAAAGATCTGGTCATTTATGAGCAGTTCCTAACTCTATGTCCGGCAGAGATTACATAGTTACATAGTTGATGAGGTTGATAAAAGACAACAGTCCATCAAGTTCAACCTATTTTAGATCTCCTGCGATTTCTATCTTTATATTTGAAGTTTATCCATATGAAGCAACCTCCAAACTGTTGCAATCATAAAAAATAAATAACTAAATAAATAAATTTCTCCCTGGCTCCACTACTGTTTGGTAACCCTGGATGTCCTTTTCTGCTCTGTGTTTGCTGGTTGTGAAACTTATTTTCCTCTAACCTTAGTGGGTGCCACCTGTGCTGTGTACAGTCCTTTGATAGTTCTCTGTATTGACGCATGATTATTTGTATATATTAATCATATCTCCTCTTAGACGCCTCTTTTCTAAAGTAAACATGTCTAAACTGGCTAGCTTTTCCTCATAGTTCAATGACTCCATACCCTTTATCAATTTTGTCGCCCTTCTCTGAACCCTTTCTAGTTCTAAAATGTCTTTTTTATGGATTGGTGCCCAG
>WWET01002669.1:69239-94427 GCA_011038615.1 Limnodynastes dumerilii | reverse complement strand
AATGAGAGACAAGATAAAGCAGGAAGCACGGGGAGCAGACGCTATAACCGGCAAGTGCAAGCTGTCCCCTCTACTCTATTTATAGGGAGTCTGGCCAATGAGGGTCTGAGTATAGGCCAGCCCCCTAACTAATGGGAAGACAGTACGTGGCAATGTGGGCAGTGAGAGAAAAGACTGCGCCGCAGCACGAGGAAACAGAGTGTTCTGGTTGCCTAGCAACCAGAACAACAAAGCGGGAGACAGCGGGGGAGCCGATGGCCAGTGTGCGCTACGCGCACATGGCTAATTTGCATGTCGTCACACCTCCGTGATGACATGCCATCAGGGACCGCAGATGCAGGCGCCGGAGGGAGCGTGGGACAGGTGAGAGCCGGAGACCGGCGTTTAACAGTTACTAACCATTACCAGAATGTATGCGGTGGATATGACCACCGGTGGGCGGCGCTCCTGAAAATGAATGGGTGAGTATGACCATTGTCACACTCACCTGTTCTGAAAAAAAATGCTAAAATGGCTGCCTATTATAAATAGAGAGAGCCGAAAAAGAACTTTCAGCTGTCTCTATTTCTTAAAAGAAAAAAATAGTTTAACTATGCAGAAATTCAGCAATGAATTACACAAAAGCGGCGCTCCTACTGTAACATAACTGAACAATTACATCTGGCCTAGCTGATTATAGTGATTGCTATTATACACCAGACTCCTGTTAGTCCTGATATTACAATACTAAAAATGCAACTAAAAGATGCAGATCACCAAGGACCTGTATGCAAGTCAATAAGCGCCACACAGAGTCAACATATGTAAAGTATTAATACACCTGTTTAACATAAAAGTTAAAACATCAATCAATTTATTTAAATGATCAAAATGTAAACAATATACAAGGTATCACTATGGAAACTACAATTAAAACAATCACCCCAGATAGTGTAGATTGTTAATTAATTGAATGTGGCAAGAGAAAGTGTCTTGAGGGACTGTCATCAAAAAAAGCATAGAAAATGTTCTATGTCTAAAAGGCATCATTCTCGCCCGAGAATCCCACCGGGCTAACATAAGACATGCAGCCAATTAACCTACTAGCATAGTTTCCTTTAATCCAAATACAAGCTAGTAGGTTAATTGGCTGTCAGACCCAGTAGCACCTAAACCATGTCTGGGAAGAAGCTCCAGGCTTGATCCGGAGTGAGATACACACCCAATAACAATTATTATTTTTTTTGCATCATTTCACTTAGCTAATAGCCAAAGAAAACCCCACTAGCAAATATGACTATTCAGACTTGAACACAACCTTCTGCTGCAACTGTCTGAGATTGAAGGGGCAGTATAATAGAGGGTAGGCAAACATAAGACATGGAGCCATTTAACCTGCTAAAATGGATTCCCTTACTCCAAATATATGCTAGTAGCTTAATTGGCTGCTGACAAGATTAACCTTTGTGTGTGTGTGTGTGTGTGTGTGTGTGTGGTACTGAATTTGGAGGGTAGTTCCAGGGGACCAGGCTTATGTACAGAGATGCCCCTATGAGTGAGGCAGGCAAGGGCAAATCTTGCTCAGGGGGGGCCAAGGGCAAACCTTCCAGTAGCAGGCTTGTGCGGTTTAACTGTTTATGAACATCTGTCCGTTTTACTTTCAGACCGTGGCCACCAAAGCCGATCCCATCATCACTACTCCTCGGCAGCATCTACCAAACTACAATACACTACTAATATAGTGTAGCAGAGTGTGGCATAAAGCACACCCCCCCTAGGGGTGGCACTGCTGATGTGTACTATAGAGCAATTCTCAACTAGTGAGGTCTCCAAGGGTTCTGCCGCAAAGTAGCTTTGATTAGCTGCCCAGGCTTCACAGTTCCTGGCAGGCAGTCGAACCCCAGTCTCTAGTCTTGCACAGGGACTGCATTCACAGCAGTGCTGTGCTCAGCTGCCATAAATCAGCATGATGCTGAGAGGGTGCGCCACGGAGGAGAGAAGACATTGAAGATGCAGGACACAGGTAAGAATTTGCTATAAAGAAATATTATAGTGATTTTTTATATGGTCAAAAAGGGTGGATGGACACTGAATGAGGTGCATAAACACTGGATAGACACAAAGGGCCTGATCCATGAAGTATGGCCGCCAGGGGAAATACTGGCTGTTGGGCCGAAATTCCCCTGTTTTGAAGGTTGTGCGCATGTGCACAACCTTCATCCGATGCAGTAAAGGCCAGTGGCCATAACTATAGTTACAGCTGGCGGCTGTTACAAAAAAGGGGGCTTTCCTTTCCTTTACGCATGTCATATCTCCGCCGTAAAAGGCGGAGATAGGCATGCAAATTAGGGGACGGGGCAGGGGAAGCCCCGTTACGAACAGCTATGCGGCCATAAGGTCGCATAGCTGATCGTAAAAATTAGGGTAGGAATCTACTCCCTGTGCACTCCCCGCTCCGATGGCAGCCGTATTGACCTCGGGCAGTTGTAAGGCACCCGTAGGTCTGGATCCAGCCCAAAATGAGGGTCAGAAACACTGGATGGGCACAGAATATGGGACAGAAACACTGGATAAACACAAGTAGGGGACCATAAAGCTAGATGGGTACACAAAGAAGGGGCAGAAACCATTGTTGGCCACAAGGAGAGCGCTGAAACAATTGATGGGCACAGAATGAGGGTCAAAAACACTGGATGTACATAGAATGAGGGGCAGAAACACTCGATGGACACAGAATTAGGGGTAAAAACACTGGATGGGCACAGTCTGAGGGGCAAAAACAATGGATGGGCACAGAATGAGGGGCAAAAACTAAGGATGGGTACAGAATGAGGGGCAGAAAGAAGAAGAAGGCAAGAAAGCTGGATGAGCACGCAAAGAGGGGGCAGAAACCATGGATGGACACAAGGAGAGCGCAGAAACACCTGATGGACACAGAATGAGGGGCAAAAACACTGGATGGACACAGAATTAAAAGCAAAAACACTGGATGGACACAAAATGAGGGGCAACAACACTGGTTGGGCACAAAATGAGGGGCAGAAATACTGGAGGGACACTGGACGGGCACAGGATGAGGGGTAAAAACACTGGATGAGCACAGAATGAGGGGCAGAAACACTGGATGGGCACAGAATGATGGGCACAAACAATGGATGAACACAAGGAGGGGGCAAAAAAGCTGGATGGGCACACAAAGAGGTGGCAGAAACAATATATGGACACAAGGAGAGGCAAAAACAATGTATGGGCACACAAAGAACATCAGAAAGAATGGATGGACATACAAAGAGGGGGCAGAAAAAATGGATGGACACAAGGAGGGGGCAGATTAAACCTTTTCATAATATTTATCCATATATTTTAGCTGTATTTTTGAATTTTAATCTAATAAATGATTCTCAATTATTGCAATATTTTGAACATTTATCTTTTTTTTTCTGAAATGTGGCGCAATTTGAATAGAGCACGTGTGCCAGAAGAGGGGGAGTCGACTTCTAGCTGTGATATAGTCAATAATGATGAGATAAGTGATGAAGAATCACAAACTTCAGAAAATTCTCAAAGAAACAAAAACTGACTCAAAAGAGGTTCATCTTTATAATGAAAAAGGGCTTTACATGGACTGGTGATTCCAGTTGACCAATTCCATTATGCATCGTCTGTAGCAAATGACTCAGTAATGCAGCAATGGCACCAGCAAAATTAAAAGACACTTTATTGCAAATCACAGTCACATGTCCAGTAAAAATGTTGATTCATTTAAATGGCCATTATAGTCTCAAAATAAGCAGAGTAAAACTTTTGTCAGTAGAGTCAGTGATAAGTCTCAGAAAACAAGTTATTTAGGAGCAAAGCTTATTTCTTAAAAAAAGGAAAAGTCACACAGTTGGTGAGAACCTAATTTTGCCAGCGTGTAAAATATTAGTGGCTACAATGCTTGGACAGGATGCAGTAAGAGAAATTAACAATGTTCCCCTGTCAAACAGTACTATAAGTAGACGGATTAATAACTTGTTACATGATGCTGAAGAATTATTATGTGACTAGTCAAAGGCCCGTAAAAATAAAGGGAAAAAATATTCCCAGGCAGGGGTGGTCCCTTTTCTGCTACCTAACAACATATCATCCCTGTTGCTAGGTAGCAGAGGAGGGCCCCCCTGCCGTCATCTCCACCTTACCTCTGCATTCTGAAAGTTCCTGCCAAATCCAGGATGGTGGCCGGGGGCCCTTTTTTAGGACCCCCGCTGCTATCTTTAATGTGGCAGGAACTTTCTGAATGCATAGGTAAGGTGCAGAATGTGGAGATGGTGGCAGGGGGTCCCTCATTCGCTGCCACTATCTCCACATTCTGCAACTTACTTCCGCATTCAGGAAGTTCCTGCCACATTCAAGATGACGGTGGGGGTCCTAAATAAGGACCCCGGCCACCATCTTGAATGTGGCAAGAACTTCAGCGTGGGCAGGAGGAAAGGGCAACTATATTTTTGGTATGTTACACCTTCATAGCTATGATATATTAAAATAAAGCATGCAACTATGGGCCGGATCCAGACCCCCTCACGCTCTCCGTACGTGCAGGTGTCTGTCTGTCCGAGAGAGGGGAGTGCACAACCCTGTCACTCTCCTCTCTCGTGTGGGCTTTATGGCAGCTTACACTGCCATAAGCATACGTTAAAGCACTCGTGTGGATCAGTGGTCCATACGACCGCTTATCCGCACAAGTGTGGGAACCCCCTCCCACACTGTACGTTTTGCATGCTTAGTTACTTTCATAACTCTAGCGTAACATCTGAAGGGCTCATGCGCCATCCAGTCAAATCAGTTCACTTACGCACCTTGCATACGTAAGTGACCTGTCGGGCGCAGGTCTGGATCCGGCCCTATATTAGGTCCTTTTCATGTGTTTGATCCTGCTGTTATCTTTGCATGCCTATCCCCACCTGAATGGTGGAAATACAGCATGCGTAAATGTGAGCATGTGCATGCGCCAATGTTACTTGTCAGGAGATTTATGCAAATGAAGTGCTCAAGTCCCTTGACTTTATTAGTTCTGAATCCGGCCCTATATTTTTATTTACTTGAAACTTTTTAAAGTTTACAATAATTATATATTTTTTTATATATGGGAGATATCTCTGCCTCTGCACCCTTCAGCTCTCTCCATAGATTATTCATAAAGTGTAAATCTTCTTTCCTGGTAAGCAGCATTCATTAGCAATATTCAATGAATGTATTCAATGTATAAATATGCCCCTAAATATCTTGTGGTCAATTCTGCTTTTGCTACAGTATGCATCTGACGCTCAGGTTTTACATTAGCATGTATGTGATGGTGGCAGTTTAGACTGGCACTCTATGTAATTTAGAAGAGTTTATTATACTTATTTCCTTTCTATAACCTAATTAACACTAGTGCTAAATAAACCACAGAGTGATTGGTAGATATATTACGCTGCACGTACAATAGAAGAACGTCTTTCCTCTATATCCTATGTTTCTCAACATGTCAGGGCTTTGTGACAGCCAAACTCTTACAAGGAAAATATTATGGAATCTGAGGCATGGGATGACTGTAACATGAAGTATATATATAGGCATTATATAGCTAAGGTATTAATTTTATGATTTATTTTCTTTCCTGTCTGCATAACAGTCTTTTATGGGTCCAGGGGGAGACTTCGTACAGACGCCTGCAGTTTTGTAATTTAAATTTTTTTCTCGCTGTGGGTTCTTTATGTCGTTTATGTTAGAATAGTAAAATGAAAACACTCTGCAAGTGTACAGAGAAGATGAGGAAGAAATAAGCAAAGATTTAGTGTCAGTCTATAACAAGCGTTAGGTGACTAGATACAATACACTGAAATGTGTGGATATCCAACATACTGTACACACATATTATTTTTATGAATTATTTTAGAAATGCTCCAATAGACATTTTTACTGCCAGTAGAAATATCTCTATAATTGAATTCAGAACATTACTCCTCTGAATCCAGATAACTGTTAATTAAAAATAATTTAATTATTTTACTTCTAAAACCAGAATGGAAGCTGCTCAATCAATTTATTAAGTAAATGTTAAACAGGTGCATGAAAGGCAGGGGGTTAACCTGCTAGCTACAGAAACAAAAGGAAAAATTGCCTCAGCACACTGCCATAAACCAGTAACAAACTATACTGTTCTATCTGTAAAATAAATTATTTTACTTCTACAATGGAAATCATGTAAATTTACTAATTCTGGACTGTTTCCAGAACCCTGCACACTTCTATACATGTGGGGGTCTGGCATTACACACAAGAGAGGGGAGTGAACTCCCCTGTCACTCCCCTCCCTTTGGTGGGCTTTATGGCAGTTACGCTGCCATAAGTGAAACATGCAGATCAGTGCTTCTTATGACTGCTGATCTGTGAGTATTCTCCAAAACCTGCTCTACTGTAAATTTTACTTCCCCACCGTTCATCTTTTGTACTTTGTACGTAACTATGTTCGGTACAATAGGACTTATTATTGCAAATTTTGCATAACATCTGGAGGGTGCATGCGTCCTCCCATCAATACAGCCCACTTACGCAAAGTGAGCCTGGATCCGGTCCACTGTGTATAAATCATGGTTGCCTACTTTTGAAAAATGATTTCAGGGAGAAAAGTAAAAAGCCTAGGGGCGGTCCTACAAAATTGGCATAGATTCCAAACTCCAGCATGCAGACCCCCACAAAGTAACATGACATGACCTGGACCCAGAGAGTGATGAGCGAGTCGCTTGTGTTTACCAGGAGACCATTTTTTACTTAATCTTAACATTTCTGAAAAAGTGACTTATGCTTTGGCATAGTTACAGAAGATGGGGAAAATATACTGACCTCCAAGACTTACAGTGCTGACCAGTCACTGACCTCCAAGACTTAGAGTACTGGTCAGTCACTGGCCCCCAGGACCCTCAATACTTGTCAGTTATTCACCCGTAATATCTAGAATACTGGTCATTTCTTGACCCCCAAGACCCACAATATCTGTCAGTTACTGATGACCAATATCAACAGTACTGGTCAGTCCTTGACATTACTTGTCAGTACTGACCCCCAATATCTGGAGTACTGCTCAATCTTTGACCCCAAAGACCTACAGTGCTGGCCAGATACTGACCTCTAAGAATTAGGGCACTGGTCAGCTACTGACTGCCCCACAATGGTCAATCCCTTACTCCCAAGACATAGAATACTTGCTAGACACTGACCCCAATGTCCAGAGTAATGATCAATTGCTAATTCCAAAGACTTAGAGTACTAGTCAGTTGGTCAGTTATTGTCACCTAGACCTAGAGAACTGGTGAGTCCCTGACCACAAAGACCTATAATACTGGTTGGTCACTGACCACAATATCTAGAATACTGGTCAGCAACTGACCCTCAGTGTCTAGGGTACTGGTCAGTCACTGGCCCTCAATGTCTAGGGTACTGGTCAGTCACTGGCCCTCAGTGTCTAGGGTACTGGTCAGTCACTGGCCCTCAGTGTCTAGGGTTCTGGTCAGTCACTGGCCCTCAGTGTCTAGGGTACTGGTCAGTCACTGGCCCTCAAAACATTAAACACTGGTCAGTCTCTGAACTTAAAGATCTCTAGCACTGTTCAGTGATTGGTCTCTAGGCCTATAACACTAGGTAGCTGTTGACCACCAGACCTATTGCTGGTCAGATTCCTTAGAATCTACCATAGTGGTCAGTTTTAGCCCCAGTTCATGGAAGATTGGACAGAGACCCATCGACCAAACCACATAAACATTCTGAATGTTGTCTTATTGCTAACAATGTGTGATGGGTGTAGGATAGTCTTCATGTTAGATGGTTTATACCTTCTCCTTTTATTGATTATATCGGAGAGGTGACATTTTTATTGATGATTGTGGATAAATGAACAATAAATTGAGTTTTAGAATAAGCCATCTCACTGCCACCATGCCCTTATCTCTGATAGGATCCTAGTATTGTAGATAGTTGTATATTAAAGTGAAGTTATAAGTGCTGAGTATGAGGAAGATATGAAGATATGCGCAGATAAAATTGATATGTTCTCCCTGCCTCGGTCGCCCCCATCCTTCTCCCACTACTAAATAATATAGGATCTAGGGGGTGCAATACAAGTTATGTCATAGAATGCAGGTATAGATAACCTAAATAATATGTAATTATAACACAAACCAAGAATTAACTTCTATGTATCCTGATTGACAAGGAGAAAAGATGACACCAATCACAGATAAGTGTATTATATATTAGATCATAGACTGAAAATATTGAGAAAGAGAGAGAGACAGAGAACGACCTCTGTGATACCATCAAGGCATCAGTAATACGTCCCTGGAGAAGAACTGAGGAATTTGGAGTGAAGGATATGAACAATAGCTAGGAGATTCATCCACTCACCAATAAAGCAAAATATAAATAATGGACATAATGTCAAAATAAGAGCATAAAAAGGAGATTGCTCATAATATGTACACATTATAATGTCTTAAAGAAACTAGGCCCACATTATATATAGACTCCCAGTGATGGGTCAGTGTCAGTGAACTTCAGTCATTAGAATTAAAAACACTCATATTTTAGGTTTGATTGAACTACACAGACCTTAATCTGAGTGTCGCAATGCAGGAAACTCAAACAATGGATGAGACAACATGGATCCCCAACAAAGGATCAGAAAACATATATCTCCAACAAAGTATCAGACAACACGGATCTCCAACAATGGATGAGACAACATAGATCTCCAACAATGGATGAGACAAAATAGATCTCTATTCCCGGACATTGTATTGTCTCCGGGAGAAAAGGGTCCTCTCCCGGGAGTCCGGGAGATCTCCCAGGATTCCGGGAGTCTCCCGGACATTCCGGGAGAGTCGGCAACCATGGTATAAATATACACTGGTGTAAACTGCATACTTACAAACTTTATATGTATATTTTAAGTGCACCAATTAAAAGATCTGTGCAATTAAAATGAACATAAAAAGTGACTGTTTGTATTTTTATAAAAAAAATAGATTTCAACCATTTGTATCACAGCATCCCGGTTATATTGTAGGAAAGTAGAACTGTACAGTTTAAAAATAAGAATAGTCCAATTTGGGTTATGAATTAAGGAGACAGAGTGAAGGGAGTGTTCTAGGACTGGATAGGGTGTGAATGTGCTTATGATGTGAGGGAGCACGCATGTGCAAGCAAGAAAGGTCATGGCTAAACCTGTGTTTGGCTGATATTTACCTTGGGCAGTTTGGTGGTACAGTTGGCAATTTCCTAGTTTTGATGTTCATTTGATATTAAGATTCATACATTGTCATACAATACAACAAAGCCTTTTATTACTTTTATTTTATTGATACATGCCAAGGCACATAGACCAACAGTGTAATTCAAGCTTTTCAGTATGCTTGATTCTACAAAATATAGGAGTTGGATTTACTACTTACTTGTTGTTATGGTTTCCATATGACTGGTATTTTGACACCTGGAACTTCACTTTGTTTTGTGTTGGGGTGAGAGTTTCAATTTTAAAGTGATATTCCTTGTATTTGGTCTTCATGAATGTATGCTGATATTTTCTGAACAATGTAGGACGGGGCATGGGGGTGTAAATTTAGGTGATAAGTGTTTCAAGGCTGTTCCCAGGGCATGGAGTCTAATTGTATCCTGGTCTTCCCTGGAGTCTTTGAAAGTGAGGACAGGTTTCTGCAGCCGGTTAGGGGTGTTATTTAGTATGAAATGGGAGGAGAATTTAATAATTTATTGTGAACAGGAGGAAGGAAGGTAATTTATTGTAAAATGGTGGACAAGTAAAAATAATTTGAACTGGGGTAGAATGTTTACATTTGTTTGAATGAGCAAAGGGGTTGATTCATATAGATAAAGTTTGAGGTATAGGTAGAGTGAGTTTGGGGTATAAGTAGAGAAAATATTTGATATAAGTAAAGAGAGTTTGGGGTATAGACAAGCAAGGTCTGCATAGGACCAAGCGAGCATAAATGCCAGGCTGGGGCAATTTGATAGGCTGGGGGATGGTAGTGAGGTGGTGTGGAAAGGGGTCTTTGTGGTAGTAGGGTCCTTATAACAGGGTACATGTGGTGTATCCCTCCTCTTGTTCATGAATTTTCTGGAGAAGATCCTGCGGCATTTCACGGTTGTATTTGCACTTGCCTTTGGTTATTTGGTCCCCTAGGCTATTTTCTTCCTCTGTCTTTCTCATTCTGCTCCACTCTTGCCTTTCCTCTCTCTACTGCTTTCTTCTCTCTACTACTTTACCTTCTTGCTATCCTTCTTCCGCAAACCCCTCCCTCCCTACCCTTCGTTTTCAGCCTTCTGTCCCTCTTTTAGCTGTTTCACTCTCTCTTCTCCTCCGCTCAGTACCTCTGTCTGCATCCCTCGCCGGGTGCCTCTCCTCTGTGGTCCAGCTGTGCACATCCTCCCCAGGCGGTCCGGCATGTGTGTGCAGCAGTGAGTCATTCACCCCTGCACTCTGCGCCATGATCTGTCGGCTGTGAGCCGCGGTGTATAGGCGGCTCCTGGGCTTGTGGGGGGCACGGCTGCTGGGAATTCTGGAGGTGTTTCTCCCTTTCTGAGGCAGGAGAAGGGGATGGTTCTGAAGCTCCAGGATTTGAGCCTCTCACGCTGAGAAGCTGGTGTGGGGGTGAGTACAGCCTCTGGTTGCAGCGTGTCTGCTCATTAGGAGTTGATTTGTGGGGTTTTATTTTGCTGGCTATTGACTTAAAACGTCTATAGAGGTTGCAGAGTTGGATTTCTCCCCCTCCCCTTAGCATTGAGTGGTTGGCCATCTTAGGAGGCAGCCATCTTATATCATCAACTCCTGGGCTGTTTCCATAGCAAGCACTGCCACGACCTGAAAGGTAACAGTCACCTATTCCTTTGGGCTTTCGACTGCTGATTACACAGCTGCTGGAGGGACATTGAAGTTTTAGGGGGTTTAAAACAGAGGATTGGTGAAGGGTGTTCTTTTGTTACACCCTGAGCTCGACTTTGAGAAAGAGCTCAGGCAGAGCTTGAAACGCGTGAGTCAGCCGCACACTACACAGGACGTCATCTCCCAGGGACTGAGGTTGCTGAGGACACCGCACCCGGGCTTTTACATCTGGCGGTGACACTCCACTCGCGGTCACGATCTTAATCTCCCTTGGTATGCCGTCCTGTTCTGTTGTAGACAACATAGATCTCCAACAAAGGATCAGACAACAGAGATCTCCAACAAAGGATCAGACAACATAGATATCCAACAATGGATCAGACAAAATAGATCTCCAACAATGGATTAGACAACATGTCTTTCCAACAAAGGATCAGACAACATGGATCTCCAACAAAGGATAAGGCAACATAGATCTTTAACAATGGATGAGACAACATAGATCTCCAACAAAGGATTAGACAACATAGATCTCCAACAAAGGATCAGACAACATAGATCTCCAACAATGGCTCAGACAAGATAGATCTCCAACAATGGACCAGAAAACATGGATTTCCAAAAAAGGATCAGGTAACATGGGTCTCCAGCAGTTGATCAAACAACATGCATCGCCAACAATGGACAAGATAACATAGATCTCCAACAATGGCTTAGACAACATGGATCTCCAACAATGGACCAGACAACATAAATCTTCAACAATGGCTTAGACAACATGGATCTCCAACAATGGATCAGGCATCATGGATCTCCAAATATGGATCAGACAACATTGATCTCCTACAATGGACCAGACAACATAAATCTTCAATAATGTGTCAGACAAAATGTATCTCTAACAATTGATCAGACAACATGGATCGTCAACAACAGATTAGACAACATGGAATAGACAACATGGATCTTCCAACAATGGACTGGACAACATAGATCTCCAACAATGGGCCAGACAACATGAATCAAAAAAGGATCAGACCACATGGATCTCCAACAAATAATCAGACAACATGGATCTTCAACAATGGACCAGACAACATGGATTTCTAAAAAAAGAATCAGGTAACATGGATCTCCAACAGTTGATCAAACAACATGGATCGCCAACAATGGACCAGATAACATAGATCTCCAACAATGGATCAGGTAACATGCATCTCCACAATGGATCAGACAACATGGATCTCCAACAACACATAAAACAACATGGGCCTCTAACAGTAGATCAGGCAACATGGGTCTCCAACAATGGACCAGACAATATGGGCCTGTAACAGTGGATAATAAAACATGGTTTGCATCAATGGGTCAGATAAAATAGATCTCCAACAATGGATCAGACAACATGAATCTTTCAACAACGGATCAGACAACATGGACCTGCAACAATAGATAAAACAAATGGAACCTCCAAAAATGAAACATAATACACAGATTTCCAATAATAGATTAGACAATGTAAAGAATAACATACAGCATACTCAGACCTCCAGAAAGTACATGGATCAAAATATATGAATCCCACCAATGGATCAGAACAGATGGATCTCCAGCAACAGATCAGTATACATAGATCTCCCACAATGGACTGTGTAGGAATCAGGTATAAGGTAATTGAATGGGAGTCTTGAGATACTTAGTGATAGTTGAGGTGACTTTCACCACCTTAGATGATCACCTTTTCATTGAGTTTTCCTGGTTTATATTCACTAAATAAAAACATTATTGTGGCAGTCATTAGACAGATGGCAACAAATGGATTATTTTGAGCTCTACAAAAAAATAATCTACTAAAAATGTACTAAAAACTCCAACAGGGAAAATGTCAATGTTTCTTGTGTGAAATGGGTTTTGGGGCTTAAATAAACTTTGATGTATGGCAAGAATGTAGAGACCCCTCTGTAATATTCCTCCAAGCAGTAATTCCCATGTTAAAATGTATTGCTTCTTTGTAAAACATTGTGTACGACCATGTCTTACCCTCTGTACCTCTAATGTCACAGTCCCATTGTATCATGCATCCTACTGCACTTTTCATATCTCCTCACGAATCTCTGTGGTGGCCGAAGTCTCTAGTATAAGCAGTGACTACTCTTCCCACCATTGTCTCCTCACAAGAACAGAGGAACTGCAAAACCACCCGATTGAAGATATAAAAGAGGTTGCAGAATACAACAAAATGCAAAATCTGAGGACACGCAATGCTCTCATATGTGTTAAAGTCTTGGACAAACACATAGAAGCAAGTTGGTGCATGCTTTGGAAAATGCATAAGACTGGAAGAGCAAAAAGCTAATATGATATACCCCAATAATGCATTTTAATGATTTACTCTTTTGGAACACTGCTGAGAATAATCTCTTTTATGGTTTCCATAAGGGCAGGACAAGGGACAAATGTGAGTCTATAGGACTTTTACTTGAGAATCCCCATCCTGACATTGACCTACACGTTTTGGGAATTCTCTTTATAGGGGTGTCAGGAATCCCATCGCAGATTAGACCTCAGATACTGCCGATGGTAAGGAAAGGTTGTGTTACAGAGAAACCTTCAACCCAACATCTGGGGCAATTCATCTCATGAATTTATGTCATGAACCTCATCACATCCAATGAATCCTCCTCTCATACAAGTAACACTAGTTGGCACAAATCAAGAAATATCCTTGGCATCCTCTTATTGGACACCTGCGATGTTACCCTTCTGATCGCTCAGAACTGCGCAATTGTGCAAAAACACTTTTAAACATTTTGTAGTTTGTGATTGACCCATATTATTGCATAAAACCCAAAAACAATTCTACCTAAGAATGACCCCTTTCTCCAAGCAACAGATTCAGACTTGTTCTCGTTCTAGTCTGCACTAACTAAGATTATATGTTTAAAAATGATTGATTAAACTAGAAAAATTGATGCCAAAGAGACCATTACTGAGAATTCTCCATCAGAGCTTCAGCAGACTTCACGGGTAAATTGTTTGAGCCACCCGTGGAAGAACAATAAAATAGAACTTCTATATAGGTGATCAGCTTGAAAAATAGGGACCATCAGCCCAACCACATCAAACGCCTGCAGGAGAGAGAAGCACCGTTTCAGCAAGGGGTCACCAGAGCAGATGCGTATGTGGCAGAGGCTTGTGCAAGGGCATCTCCCACCCTCAATCCTCCATGGGGCTGAGTGGGGGCACTGCCCCTTTGAAGCAGGCTGACTCGTAGTGTTTGTTCAGGTAGGATTTGAGAGCGAAGGTCTTGCTGCAACGTTTGCATTTGTAGTGTTTGAAGGCGGAGTGTGTCTGCATGTGGGCACGGAGGTTTGACCGATCGGCAAAGGCTTTGCCGCAATGGGCGCAACCAAAGGGCTTTTCACCAGTGTGGGACCTCATATGACCCTGGAGAAGCCAGGGTCGACTGAAGGCTTTCCCACACGTGTCACACTTGTGCTTGAGGTCGTGGGTTAGTAGATGCATGGCCATGGCCGGCATGGACACATACACCTTGCCACAGGTGGGGCACTTCTTGGCTAGCTTGCTATCCAGGCTACGGTGAGTCTGCTTGTGTCGGCTCAGGTTGGAAGACGTAGCATAGCTCTTTCCGCACTCACTGCAGCTGTGCCGCTGGATGGAACGTCCGCCAGCTAAAACCTTGCGTCGAGACCTCCCATCCGTGATAAAGAAGGCATCCACTGAGTAACCCTCGCTCACGGCCGTGTCCCCATTAATGTATCCTCCCGTGATCTCTGAACGTGGGCTATCAGGTGACTCTGAGTCTGGGGCCCCATATTCACTGTGCACTGCCGTGTAGAGGGTATCTGGAGAGGAAACTTTAATGGGTTCATCACTGTCTCCATCGTATACAGAAGGGGCAATAAATTCACTGATGTAACCTGAAATAGAGGAATGTTCAAGAATAATGACCTGCAGAGACACATGACTTACATACATCATTACACTCTATAGAGACATAGGACGCTACACCCCAACATGACCCGACCACTGGACATGATCATAATACAATTCTGTTACACTATACAGACATAGCACACTACACCCCAACATGGCCCGACCACTATACATGATCATAATACAATTCTATTACACTCTATACAGACATAGGATACTACACCCCAACATGACCCAACCACTGGACATGATCATAATACAATTCTATTACACTCTATACAGACATAGGACACTACACCCCAACATGACCCGACCACTGGACATGATCATAATACATACCACTTGTGGTACTCGAAAAAGTGGCAATTCAATTTATAAGCGCATAAAAACCTAATAAAAGCAGCTGGAACACCCCCTGGAGATGTCTCAAGTCTCCTAGGAATAGTGAAATAAAAGGAAGAAATACACCAACCCACATGTGTAATTGTATGCTGGGGGGTTCAAGCGCTAGGGTATTTACCTCTTGAGTGTAAACCTTCTAAATATAGTACCAGTGGGGAAATGAGAACAGGACGGAGATCTCCATCTCCCTTGGTATGCCGTCCTGTTCTGTTGTTATTTTAATATTTGTTTAAGCACATGTATTGATTAATGTTTTTTCTTATCCCTCATGTTTTATGCGTTTTGGAATTGAGCATCACCCTCTCAGGAAGGACTCTGAACTTTGCGTTGCAGTTACAGTTGTTGCTTCATATACCTTGGCTTCAAGAACTATATATTTTAACAAATATTTATTGTTCTTAATATATCATTTCCCCACTGGTACTATATTTAGAAGGTTTACACTCAAGAGGTAAATACCCTAGCGCTTGAACCCCCCAGCATACAATTACACATGTGGGTTGGTGTATTTCTTCCTTTTATTTCACTATTCCTAGGAGACTTGAGACATCTCCAGGGGGTGTTCCAGCTGCTTTTATTGGGTTTTTATGTGCTTATAAATTGAATTGCCACTTTTTAGAGTGTTCTTTTGTTACTGTTTAAGGTCAAGCGTGCCATCCCTCATTCCTAACCTCCTATAGTTTGCCTGTACGTTGGTGGTGTTCAAATCAATATTGCATAGATTTGGATAAGCTGTGAATAATAACATTGTACTGGACAGGACTGTAATCTGTTTTGCATTTTTGTTCAACATTCCAGTTGCCTGCAGATTCTGGTGATCGCTCTTTTCAGCTTCTGTGTTTTTCGTCATGCTACGGCCCTTGAGGAAGTGTTCCATGCCAGCCTGGCTACAGGATTCAGATTTTGAGACCCAGGGTTGTGGGGCTCCACAAGGTATGGCTGGCAGCTCTGCATCACAGGGCAGCACGCATGGTTTGGAGAATGCTATGCCGCCTGCTGCCCGCAGGTCGGCGGCTGGCAGTCGATGCGCGAGACACTTGTTTGTCGCAGTTCCGGCCAGCGCAGGAAAATCCTGTAATGTTTCACCTGTACCCAACGCAGGCGTAAGTTCCTTAGATCATGCTTTAACGTCCTCACCATCTCGTCGATCAGACGTGTCACTGGGTTCTTCAGCGAGTGGGGTGGATCAGACATCAGGGCAGGCTGGGTCAGACGGGCTTGACTTCCTGGCGATGTTTTACGACCATCTCCAACCAGCCGCTTCCTTATATGACTTTTAGGCCTTGGGTATCTCCCCAACTGCTGGGGGTAGGTGGCAGTCAGGGTTTTACGACACCATGGCCTTACCCCATGGGTAGTGGCTTTCCAAGTTCCTTTCGGTGAGCTAAAGCCAGAGCCCAAACCGGCAATACTAATCAGTTTCTTATTCCAGAGGATGGTATGGTGGTGCAACCGGAAGCATTAGGTTCTAAGGACCCTTAAATGGAAGACGCGGCCGTGCCCCCTGAACAACAGGATCAAGATACTGCTGTGGGAACTTCTGACAACAATGGTGAGTGTACCTCTGCCACTAATGTCTAGCACTCTGACGGGTTCTCCTTCTCCAGGTCTTCCAATTTGCAAATTCGACCTAAGAAAGTCATGAAGCTTCTTAAGAAGCGCTCACCCCAGAAGGGGTGATTGGCAGCACGCCGGAGGAGGTGACCTCATAACAAGGCCATACACCTGTCACAGCAGTGCCAATACACAGCTATTACATGGGACATTAGGAGCTCATTTAAGGAGAGGATTAGAAAGGGCAGATTTGTTGGCCTTTTTTGCCTTACACACAAAGGTAAATAAGAGCTGGCGGCGGTGACAGCAAAAAGGGGGATCGGCGAAGTTGCCTATAAAAAATTTTCAAAATAATAATAGACTAATCGTTCTTTCAGTTTTTGCGGTTTGTAACTTGAAGCATCATTCTAAGCAATACAAAGAGTTGTGGGGTTGTGGGGTCACACCCTGCCAAGGACTGCCATAGTCACATGAAGCAACCTCCAAACTGTTGCAATCATAAAAATGAAATACATTTCTCCTTGTCTCCACTACTGTCCTTTATTTAAATTAGCGGTCCTGGTAACTCTGTGTTATGACACTTTGGTTTTACCTGGTGAGTACCGGAGTGGTCAGAGAGTAAGGTGGCGTGGCACCCCGGGTTTACCTGGTGAGAACCGAGGTGGCCACAAAAGAGAAAGGCAGAGTGAATGGGTTGGTTACCGGAGCCCGGAGACTTTACTATCCGGGGGTTTTCACCAGGGACCCTGATGGTGGGGATGGAATTGGCTGTGGCCCAATAGCTTGGACGGGCCCCGTTGAATCAAACTCGTAGAAAAAAGGGCGAACCCAGGAGTGTAAAACAAACAGCGGGAAGGGAGCAGCAGAGTAAGTGGGAACAGAACCAGTCAGGAAGAGACCGGACTGCGACGGACTACAAGCAATACAAAACCGGCACGAGGGACAGAAGATTGTTCACGGGACTGAACGAGACGCACGAGGGCTTGCACACACACACTCACACAGTAGTACCTCCGAAGAGGTAACATAAACATGCACTCAAGGAAAAGGTAGGTACTGCTGGGAAGGTAAGTACAAGTAAGGGTGAGAACCAGGGCTGGATACACAGGGTAAACTAAGGCAGGAAACAAGGCAGGTGAGTGGGTCAAACAACAAACAATTCACTAGGCTGGAAGCACTAGGCACACAAGGAAAGTAGCAGGTCACAGGGCTGAAACAGACTCTATAACCGGCGCTGGCCGGTGGAGAGAACTTAAATAGAGGCTGCTAGTCTCTAATAGGCTAGCAGCCAACAGTGCGAAGAGGGAAATCCCCTAAGGGCTATGAGTGACAAGCAGGGATAGAAAGAGAAGCGCGCGCGCCGGCTGCAGCGTCTGGAGCACTTGGGTTTGTTTACATGCTGCAATCAGCATGTCAGCAGAAGCAGGACACGGAGAGACACACGCGGCGGGACCTGAAGCAGACGGACAGGCGCGAGGAAGGTAAGATATAGCGCCTACTGTAACACTCTGGATGTCCTTTTCTGCTAAAAATTTATCTAATCCTTTCTTAAACATATCAACTGAAACTGCCATCACAACCTTTTCTGGCAGTGAATTCCACATCCTGACTGCCCTTACTGTGAAGAACCCTTTCCTTTACTGTGAAACTTCTTTTCCTCTACCCTTAGTGGGTGCCCCTGTGTCCTGTGTACAGTCCTTGGGGTAAAAAGTTCCTTTGAAAGTTCTCTGTATTGACCCATGATGTATTTGTATATAGTAATCATATCTCCTCTAAGACGCCTCTTTTCTAAAGTAAACATGTCTAAACTGGCTAGCCTTTCCTCATAGTTCAATGACTCCATACCCTTTATCAATTTTGTCACCCTTTCTGAACCCTTTCTAGTTCCAAAATGTCTTTTTTATGGACTGGTGCCCAGAACTGAACTGCATATTCGAGATGAGGCCTTACCAAAGATTTATATAGTGGCAAAATTACACAGTCTTCCCTTGCATCTATTCCACTTTTTATGCTTGCTAATACTTTATTGGCCCTTGCTGCTGCTACTTGACATTTAGCACTGTTGGATCAACCAACCGGGGAGAATCGGGCCCCAGAATTTCTTCGCAAGGCCCCGGTGCGGGTCAATAATCTGCTTCTCTGGCTGCAAAAATACCCTGCACGGCTTGCCGCACTGTTGTTGCATGAGGGTGTTTGCTTGGGTTTTAGGTTGCCAATTAAGGGTAAGGATAGCACAGAGTGCCCAAACAATCTCTAGTTGGCTAGGCAGATGCCGGAGGTAGGTTGGGAGAAGGTGTGCTGTGAAATTGATAAGGGATGCATGTTAGGGCCTTATACACAGCCGCCAAATCAAGGTGTGGTTATTTCCCCCATTGGAGTTGTCACCAAAAAAGTACCTGGAAAATTTAAATTGATCCAGCACTTCACCCGAAGGTTCAACAGTTAAAGATGCGATTGACCTGCAGTGTTGTGTATCAATCTTTCGAGGAGGCGCTGGAAATGGTTCGTCAACGGGGCAAGGGGGCTCTTATGGCTATATTAGACATTGAGTCCGCTTTTAGATGACCTCATTTGCACCAAGATTCCTTTTGGTTTATGGGCTTTAATCTTCCATAAGGGTTTTTATAGAGCGTTGCCTGCCTATGAGGTGTTCCATTTCCTGTGTTTTCTTTGAAATGTTAAGTTTCTTTTTACACTGGTGTGTAGCTGAGATTTTGGGTCACAGGGCGATCGCACTTCGACGACTTATTTTTTGTCGGCACTGCAGCTTCTGATATGTGTGAGCAGATTCTTATAACAGCCCAGCACCTTTTCAACCATTTTGGTGTTCCACTAGCTACTGACAAGATGGACAGCGACCTTTCTGTTGTTCCAAGGTATCTAAATCGATACTGTGGAGAGCCCTTGTCGTTTGCCGGAGGATAAAGTTCAGCAGCTGCATCTGGCGCTGCTGGATTTGTGATAGTGGAAGAAGTTAATTCTCAAGAAAGTTCAATCTTTGTTGGGATTGCTTAATTTTGCCTGCAAGGTTATCCCTATGGGGAGGGTTTTTTCCTGGCATTTGTCGTCTTGTCAGCAGCTATATGTGAAGATATGGGAATATGCGTCCACTTTCTACAAAATTTAAAGAGAGTGCGTACTAGGCAACTACTTGTAGCCTCTAACCAGGAATCCAGCTTTAAATCTGCTCCATAGGTTGGTGTTGCTGTGTTTGCAGTACAACATTCAGTTCCGGGCGTACCCGGCATAGACAAGATTACAGACGCGCTTTCACGGTTTAACTGGAGAAGGTTTAGAGAGCTTGCGCCACAGTATAGTGCCTGGGGTTTACCATGCCCATCTTATCTTTAGGAGGTTGCGCAGCCGGTGTAATGGATTTAGTTAACTGCTCGCTAGCCCCCTCCATGTTGAAAACCTATAAAAAGGCCTGGAGCGAGCTGATTCTATTTCAAAGATTGCATAGTTCAGATAGTAAGTCAAAGCAGGCTTTGCTGTTAGATTTTATTGGTGCAAATATTCCCGTTGGAGGTCCAGGGCTTCCATTGTTGCTTGCATTGCTGGCTTATCTTACTTTGCAAAGCTATACAGTAAGGATGACTGCACTATATCATTCTTCGCACTCGGGTATTGAAGGGTTGGTCACGAAAGCGACCATTTCAGGAGGACATTCGCGACTTATCAATATTGCGTTATTGGAACGCCTTGTTTCAGTAGCCGCCAGTGTCACTTTTGATGCATTTGAAGGCGATCCAGTTAGGGTCGCCTTATCGTGGGCCTACTTCAGTGCTTCCTGGATATGCAAGCTAGTTGGAACAAGCAAGTCGACTCGGGGGGTCAGGAATGCTTCAACGTAATGTAGTAATATTAGACACGAGCATTGTATGTAAGATCCATCGATCCCAGGTCGACTAAGCAAGCAAGGGCCGTTTGGTGACTTTGTTGCCTCACAATAATTTGGCTGTTTGTCCGCTGGTGCTGGCTAAACAATTCATAGCGGGGAACCCCCTGAAGGCCAAGAATTGGTTGGTGCACAAGGATGGTGTGCATCTTACATTTTATCAATTAACGTTAGGTCTGAACAAATCATTATTTGGGACTCATTTAGGATAGGGGCTGCCACTTCCGCCACCTCTGCAGGTCATTCTGCAGAGTTCATTAAGGCCATGGGACGGTGGAAGTTGCAAGCGTAGTATATTTGGTTGAATAAGTAACTGTAGCGGGCCGGGGAAGGTCTTGAGCAAGCTAGATTTCAGTTGCTTGCCTTCGGGGGACACAGAGGGCTTTTATTCAATTTTTTTCCCCTTTAGTAAGGCTACCAGATTGGCTTAAGTGTCCTTGGGGGTTTTAGGAAGTTGTTCACTTCCGTTAGGTCTTGCTCGTGGCCCAACCTGGTTCTCCCCCTCTTTCCTTGTCTTTATCTGTTCTTTCCGTTTTCCCATCTTGTTGTGAATGCCTAGACTTGGTTTGGTTTGATTGGTAGTTGTGGTTGGTAGATATTATACTAGTTGTCTTAAGCAGGGGGGTAGTTACATTTTAATTACATAGTTGACAGATTTTCTCTCCTCATTTTGTCACAGGTTCCCATTTTGCCAATTGGAGGATGTGGATTGTGGGTCACTCCTTTGTTTATTGGGCCGGCCTTTATTTTAATTCCCACTGCGCTCAGTTTCAGGGAATACCATGGTTCATTTTGGTGGCGTATGGGGTTAAGATGGGTCAGTTTCTGGAAATTTCTACTTGCCTCATTGCATTGATTTGGGGTCCAGGATGTAATAAATGTACACCTAGGGGGTAATGACCTGACATCCCGAGAGTCCTGCAATCTATTTTGGGCTATTAAGTGGAATTTAGCAGACATTTGTAGTCAGTGGCCATCAGTAAATTTGTTTTGGTCACACATCATTTCCAGAAAGGAGTGGAGGAGGGCCAGGTCGGTTAGATCCTGAGATTTGGTGCGTAGCGACAGGAACAACTTTGTGTGTTCATGGTAATATGCACCAGCTTTTGCTTCCAAATTGGATGTTGGCTCTGGCGGCCGAGTCCCAGTTATAGCCACCCTTATCGTTAATCAGGAGTGGCTTCTGTTTCTAGGTGCACTTATTTTAGTTGGACCACCCCATGGCACCTTATTTGTAACATAGTTGGAAAGGTTTGAAGTTATGAGATCCTGGTCCCCATTGCTTCTGTGACCACCTTCTCAGCGGATGAAAATTTATAGTCAGACAATTCGACTTAAATATTCAGGGCCGGATTCACAACCCCGTATTTTTTACATACGTGCCTAATTTTCTAGCTACCACACATGCTTGGTAACTATTTTACGCTATCTACGTAGCGTTTCGTTAAGTATATTGTGTACATGTGGTCTTTAAAGATTGTATGCCATCTACGTAACAAAATGATACGTAGATAGGGGAGGGGAGGAGGGTCACAGCAATCATTGTGGAGGGGAGGAGGTTCACACCAATCAGCCATTTGGCAATTTATTAATTTTGTGTGAAATGCAAGTCCATTTTCTTTGTATTGTGGACGAAACTAATTTAGTTTAAACTTAGGGGTAGATTCACAAGTTCGTACGACGGGAATTATGCACATCGCATGCATAATTCCCCTGTCATCTAATTTGTGCGTAACTTTGTTGCGTACGCTAGCAGGTACGCAAAAGAAACATCCACCATAGAGTCGGAAATAGCCATGTAAATTAGGGGTCTGGATTTACTACCGAGAGTGGGGAGTGCAAGGGGGCGTGCACTTCCCGTTACATAATCATACTCACTGACCCTCCTATGCATGTAATCTGTCCCTTAGTGAGGGGGGAGTTCCCCTGTATGTAAGTATGTAGTCTCTCTCTCTCTCTCCACACACACACACGGAACTAGGGAGTCCTGAAGGCAGGGCAAACAAATCGCTGTATTTAATAAACAGCGATTTTTGTAAAATCTCTTTAAACTAACCTCAAACTCTGGCGAGTAAATAGAGGTGGACACCTTTTTTTAAATAATAAAAATGCCATAATTTTTTTTTTATTATTATTAAAAATATCCTTAACTATATTAATATACCCTGCTGCACTATGCTATTAACCCTTTGCATGCTGCAGCATATAGTAATAGAAGGCAAAGCAGGCCTATGTATTGCAGGGCATACTGTGCCTTTTAGTACCACACGTGGTATTTTTAAATATTTAATGTCCCCTGTTGCTGTTTTTTTAAATTGCTATAATGTGAGCAATTCAAAGATATATCCCTACATGTAAAGAATACAATTAACTTGATTCCCCTGAAGTAAACATAGTTTTGCCCAAGAGTAACTTTCCTGTCTTATTTTCAAGCTCTGAATCTGGTCCGCTATTCTTATGCTTATCCGGATGTGGTTTGAGAGCACGATGGTCTTTTTTTCAAAAGACCATTGTATGGCCACTGAGTGTAGACTGCGAGAAATTCTATTGTAGTGGGTATGCGACTCTTGGAGTCCTGAAGAGTCATCTGTCGATAGGTAAGTGTCTTAATCTTACCCTACGCTTAACTCTTTCCAACCTCTAACCCTCTGATTCCCACAACCTAACCCTAGCACTTAACCGTCCTTGGCCTGCAGCTTAACCCCAACCCTCCATTCCCTGCAGAATAACTCTAACTTTCCCCTTTAGCCATTACCTTAACCTTATAAATGTTGCCCTTAAAGTTCGCATTTCGGAGTATCTAGGCAATATCCGCCACTGCTTAAACGAGAAGAACAAATTTTCTTCTTATCTGTAACAATGGTATTCCTCTTCTTCTCCATTAATTTGAATATTCTATAATATTTTACTTGATAATTCTTTATAGGTCTGTGTGTAATCTTAATATATTATATCTTAAATATAAAAATATTTATTACTCACTATTAGGGGTTAATATGACTTATCGTCTCCTGGGGCTTTTTTTCTTAGTCCATAGCGATCTTTTGTACATTATGGTTATACTCATCTGTATACTATTTTTTTTAAATTACACTCTTTAACATACCGTTTATTACAGTCCTTTGACTAGAATTGCGCAACAGTTTCAATCCCGTTACATTTGCTGATTAAGATTGACAGGTCAGCGCATAAATAGCCGGCACTAACCTCTGATGCATCAGCCTTGAGACAGCCACCTGGTGAAACGCGCGTGTCGGCAAGCGTTCATGTTGACTTCAGTCTTCCCTTGCTGCACACCACTTCTAGCTTGTGCCCTCTACCTCGCTGGTCCCACCGTTTTGGTCTCCACGTATAAGCACCAGAGTCAGGGCACCCCCGGGAGAGAAGTGCCGCCGTGAGGCGTTTTATTGTTTTGTTTTTTTATTTTTCTGACTTAGGGTGAATTTAGGACATCTTTATCAGCGGTACTTTACAGTGATTGTAAATATAATTAATCTACCTAAGGCCTAGCAATGATTTATGGTTATTGATACATTGTAATCCAATTTTGGTTCAATTTATAATGTCGTTTTTTTTCCCTTTTTTGGTGTGCAGCAAATGAATGACATGTCAGTGGACTCATTCTTTTAACAAAATTTCTAATTTCTGACCAAATTAATTAATATTTGTCAACATTTTATATATCTATATATTTTATATAAGTTATTATAAATGCTAAGTTTTAATAGTGTGCATATATAACAGTGGCCCTTTCTCTCTCCTTTTTGGGACCTCTTTGATCTCAAAATAACCAGTTTAAACATACAATATTTGCCACTATGTTGCACCCTTAGCAACCTGAAGTAACCTTATGTTTATACTTATACCTTATCAATTTATTGTGTTTTGAATCAGGTCAGCTACCTTTCAGCTGCAGATTTCAAATACATTTTCTTTAAGCTGGATATTGCAGAAAAAGAGGGTGTTTGCGCATGGGAGAATTTTGGGGGGAGGTGGGGTCTGGCAACAAACATAACATGGTAGTGGTGTGTGGACATCATACCCTAGCGGTTGGATCCTGTAGGGTCTGCCATCTTCTAGGTGCTGGGGTGTGCAGTTGGAATGGGTTAAAATGGTTAACAATTGGTGTTCTTGCTGGAAGACCGGTCTCAGGGGGGGGGCTCGAAGGTCAACAGCAGATTTGACCTAGTTGGGGGTTTTGGTTTGGGGGTGTGTTCTGATCCCCCCATCTGCTATTGGGCCAACTAGTTCACTCATGGTTATCTAAATGCATATATTCTAATTGGTCCCAATTTTATAAAAACATGTGCCCTTTTCATTAGCAGCAAATGTCTCAGTGTCTTTATTTTGGTAAGGTATAACTAGTGGAATGATGTGTGGGTGAACTGTATGCCGTTTGCTGCTTAAGCTGTGGCAAATATGTAGCTGGATATTGCAATGTGCAATAAAATCATTTATATATATATATATATATATATATATA
>WWET01002669.1:45114-60027 GCA_011038615.1 Limnodynastes dumerilii | reverse complement strand
CCAGTATTCTCAAGATGGCGGTGGCGAGACCCTCCACTGCCACCTAGCAACAGCCTGTCCCTGTTGTTAGGTAGCAGAGGAGGGACCCTATGCCACCATCTACAACTTACAAATTCCTTACTTTACATTCTGGAAATTCCTGCCACATCTAAGATGGCAGCTGGGTCCTTCCTAAGGACCCCCCGCCACCATCTTGAATGTGGCATGAACTTTCTGAATGCAGAGGTAAGGTGCAGATGTGGAGATGGCGGCAGTGGGTCCCTCATCCGCTGCCGACATCTCAACATTCTGCATCTTACTTCTGCATACAGGAAGTTCCTGCCACATTCAAGATGGCGGTGGGGATCCTTAGGAAGGACCCAGCCATTATCTTGGATGTGGCAAAAACTTCTTCAGTGCGGGGTAGAGGGCGGTGGCAGGTCCCGATACTGGGAGCTTCCTGACGCCACTAAAGGTAAGTAAAGGGAACTCACAGGGGGGAGGGGGGAAATGTGTGTGTGTTTTTTTTAAAGTTTTTTCTGCCCCTCACTGTTGGGCATGCGCAGAAGCGTCCGAACGTGTGGATGCTACTGCGCATGCGTATAACGGTGAGGAGCAGAATGGCTTTTATATAGATAGATTTATTTATTTATTATTTAAATACACATTATCATTTTTGAACACTAGAAAAATTGTATTTTACACCAGCAAGGGGACGGGACAAAGGAGATGAGCATAAAAATATTAGATAATTAATTTTTCTTTGTTCATTTAGCATCACTAAACCATAAGGTCAAGTAAGTGCTCAAGGTGCAGCTGTGAATATTTGTTTAAGAAGACAGAAAGAATTGAATCACTTTAAAGCACACTGCTCACTTTATGTCCTCCAATAATAATAATAGTAAAATGATAAACTTTCCTAGTGACTTGATTAAAAGAAAATGTTAATATATGTCCAAAAATGGGGGTGGGAGGGATGAGAATTGAAAAACATGAAAGTGAAGATAAAATATAATGTAATTGGGAACACCCTTATATATACCTTTCTCATGACTGTAAATATACCAAAAGTTAAATCCAGGTTTCTGCAATTACACCCTCAACCATGGTCAAATGACCCATGCAGCAAAATTCCCTGGAAAATAACCCAGTATTAAGTAACAAAAAAGCCCTATAATAATAAAGTTTAAATCAAAGTTAAATGACTGTCTGCTCAGAATTTAGTAAGTGGCCACAAATAGAGGTAATACACTCTAAAGAGGATAGAATGGAGGGTCAGATCAATAATGTAAGAGGCAGATGAAGGTACTGCCACCAGACACTCTGGGAGGCTCCCTGAAAAGGACTATTTAGTACAAAGAACATTCTATATTATCTGGAGGTGTGGGAGTTCAGTGAAATGATGAAGAACAAGTATCCCTTTATTAAAGCTAAAGCTGGTTACTACACTGAAAGTTCTTACATAGAAATTGGGTGGGTTAAATGAGAAAGTTGAATTAGAACCAATACTGCATATGACAGTTGACTGCTAATCAATTTGAGCTAAGTTGTATTCTTTTAGATCTAATTGGCTGGATATAAGATTTGTTACATGCTGCATATGGCTGCAGTGTGTAAATGTGTCTTTGTTATGTAGCAGGGTATTCCAGTCTTGTTTTCCCCTGCAGCATTCCTTCATTCCCTAGCTGTGTATTTAGCTGTTTGCAGTCAGCAGCCAATGGGCATGTGGATCTCCCCTTAAATACCTGACACCTGATTGCCTCTTTGCTGGTCAAAGCCTCTAGCTTCTCCGTCTAGCATTGCAGTCTGTGCTCTTGTTGTAATTCTGTCCTAAGTTCTGATTCTGAGTGCCCCTTGTTTCCCTGCAGTGTCTCTCCTGTGTGCCCTTGTTTCCTGCCTTTCGTGCCTTGATCTTTGTTCTTGGTGTGAGTGTAGTTACCTGCCGTTTGCTGTGTGCATGCCCCGTCTCTGTACTCTGTATCCAGCCTTGTGCTGGTACATGTGCTGTTTCCACCTGCACCTATTGTATACTCCAGTCCTGAACTGGTTAACCACTGTGTTTAATCCATCTGCACCTCTTGCAGACTCCAGTCCTGACCTTGTTAACTGCTGTGCAATTTCCATCTGCACCACTTGTATACGCCTGTATTTACAGACTCTGTGCTATTCTACCTACAAACTATATCCAGTCCTGTACTGGTACTGTGCTTCTCCACCTGCAGTTATCTGTATTCCAGTCCTGTACTGGTTCTGTGCCACTCCACCTGCATTTATCTGTATTCCAGTCCTGTACTGGTTCAGTACCACTGTATCTGCATTAATCTGTATTCCAGTCCTATACTGGTTCTGTGCCACTCCATCTGCATTTATCTGTATTCCAGTCATGTACTGGTTCTGTGCCACTCACCTGCATGCTATCTTGCCTAGCTTTGGCAGTCTCCTTTGTAAGTCTGGCCTTTTCCTGTTTCCTTTCTCCTACGAGTTTGGTTTTGGGGGCCGCAACCTTTTGTTGGGGTGCAGCCAAATACATCACTACCATCAGGATCCCTGGTGAACACAACCGATAATTAGATTCCACGCCCAGGTAACCGTTCTCTTAACAAGATTGACATGTCAAGAATCCAATAGGTGATGTCTTATTTAAATTATAAGACGTAACGGCATAAGAGTGCCCAGATTACAACAACGATTAAAAACATGTACAGGGGTGGGGGGGGGACCAACAACATCCAATTGGCATTTATACGTTGGATAATACTTGTGATGGAATATATTATCTAAAGTAATTAATTTAAAAAAATTACAATATTACATTGTACAATTTTTTCATTATCTGTGTATAGAATTCTGCACTGAAAAAAGGGTATATTGCAATTGTAGTGAAAATCTAGTCAAATTAAAATAACACCTTTAAATTTATTTATATAATTAATTTATATAATTAAATTACAATATTATACACCCAGCCTAAATGTATGAGTTTCATGTGGTTAAAGTAAAAAAAGTCAAACTTTGTATGTGTCCAGGCTTCAGTCATTCTAAATTCTTCCTCTTGCATGTTCCAACCATTTTTTTAAAGCCCCTTGTCTCCTGCCATCCTGTCACTTCCCCCTCCCTTGTAAGTTTACTGTCATCCTATCATCCTCAAGTTTGTTCCAGTTATTCTTCCAGACATTTGTATTTTCACTCCACTACTTCCCCTTGTATGTCTTCTGTTTCTTTAACTTACATACCTTGGATTTTCTGGCATCCTGGTCTCTTCTTGTTTCCCTTCTGTTCTCCTCTATGGCGCACTTTCTGCTTACTGAATGGGGTCACTTGAACGACAAACTCAAAATGAGGCGGGGGCGTCAGGGTCACCTTCTGGGGGGGGTGCTGGGGTCCCGAAAACTTTCGCCCCATTTGCTCCTATGGCAGCCAATGCAAAGTCAATGGGAAGGGCTGAAATGCACTGAAGTCGATGGGGACACTTCGAAAGTGAAACGAGCGCGACGGGGGTGTGGGGGAAGGGCAGGGTCCCGTTCGGGACCAAATAATTTAAATATCAGTTTGCCAGATCCAGACATAAGACCGTGAATGCACACTCGTGATGTTACGCTAGGGTTACAATAGTAACCCTAGCTTAGCAACATTCGTACGGAAATTCGCTAAAGTGGGCGGGGGAGACACATGCAAAATGTAGGGTGGGGGAGGGGGCCACGTATGGACCACTGATCCACATGACTGATTTAAGGCAGTTTTAAAGCAGCGTAAGCATAAGGGGGCGTGCGCTACCCTCTCTCTCTTTGACAGACCATCCCCCGCATGTACGGGAAGCGTGCAGGGGTCTGGATCCGGTCCAGTATCATTATTTTAAGTTTATAGGGCCTGATCCAGATATTGTCCAACACCCAACTTCCGCAAGCTGCTCTGGTATGTATTGTGCATATTCTGGGCAGATGTTATGCAATGAATTTCCTAGTGCAAGAACCTCAGTTCCGAATGCTAGGAGATCCGTCCGACATGGCATTCCACTAAATACGCATACAGATGAGGGTAAGGGGGCATGCCTTCTGCATGGATTTTTATTTGAATGGACACAGATCCATGCGGAGAACTTAAGGTAGGGTTCTGGACACATAAGTGTGGACTTACAGACCTCCGTGTTTATAGAACATGTAACATGTATCTGGATCAGATCCATAAAAATTTAAGTTTGTAATAATACAAATGTTTTAATACTTAAATTCACTGCACCTTCTCTATGTTAATATAATCATGTATCTGCCTACATATGATAAGTTACAGTACAAAATGTGAAAAAAAAAAAAAAAGAGTAATATGGTAGTCATGCTAATGGAATAGTAGCTAAATTTTACAGTAATTTCCCATAACGATTTTCTAAAAATCAGGTTGAAGGAGAGGATTTACCTATGTGCGGTTAGTTTTAACTTAGTCCTGTAAATAAGGAACATTTGCTTTTAAACTGTTGGCACTTTCATATTGGGAAGTCCTAGATAAATAGTAATAGGTATTTTGTAGCCCTTAGGATCCATTGCTTTGTGAATCAACCAGTATATTTCCTTAGTTTAATGAAAATGAACACTTCCAGTTAATCCAAATGAGTCGCAGAAGACTTCACCTGTATATCAATATTCTTCCTGGAATTCATAAAAAAAAAATACAAATGGGTCTTGTGCGTTATGTTTATTTAGATTGGGTCAAAAATTTAAGGGTTTTGGTTTGGTGGGTACAGATTGCAAGTAATTTTAGTTAACAGAGATTATTTCATATTTCATTTCTTGCTGATTAGACACACAGTTATTTGTTGTGATCACAGCTACTACACATGCACTGCCACGACAACATTCTGTAAATAACAGGCAGACATCAGACACTGAGGATATAATTTGAAGATTTGAGGTCTAGTCGTTTTGAAGTGGTATTGGGAATTCAGTTGCCTTTAGTATAAAGTTTAGTTTCAAGGTACTGTATCTTAATGGTCTTTCTCAGACAGCATCATTATGGTTGGTAATTTTATATACCTCCTGCATTGTTAACATCATACCTCTCATTAGTCTCTCTTATTTAAATGTCCTGTTCCCCTTTTCCTTCACAGTAATGCTGTTTTTACTCTTATGTAAAATATTTTGTTTCATTTCAACATTAAGCTTATCATACAATTACCGCTGTACAAATATAAATATATATATTATTGTTTGAAATAAACACTATGTTCCAAGAGATGTTGTCTGTTGTTTTTTACACAGTTGCTCCGTTGTTGGTTTTAAAGCAATTGAAGTGAAGTGGGAGAGAAAAAAAGGAAAATATATATATATATGTCTAAGTGTAGTACTTTATAATTTCACTGCTATCACCATTAAAATGTGACCACAGAATAAAATATTATAATTTATAGTGAGCCCTGCACCAGGCTATATATATCTATTTTTAGGTACTACTGTACCAATAGACAGAATAAATACATATATTTCGTACCAGATGGTAACTCTTTGCTGCTACGTCCTCCAAGGTATTTTGAAATGCACTTTAGAGAAAAGACAAGATAAAAAACGCCCAGACCATAGCGTATTATCTTAAGCAAAAATTTACTGGTATTTAAAACAATTTAAAATGGCATGCGTACCACAATTCAGAAAATAATAAGCATTGTTAAAACAAAGTCTTATCTGCAATCCCTTCTGTCCTGAGATTGGAGCGGCTCCCCCGTTGCCCGCGGCTGATCCACTCAGACTCGTGGGCGCTGTGAGATGTCGGCTCTCAGTTTCTCCAGGATACTTTGCAGAAGTTTAAAAGCAGAAAGTTCTTCCTATTCAATCCTACGCGTTTCGTCTTGGCAGTATTTAAGCCTTTTGCGACTTCATCAGGGATAAAAGGAATAGTGAGGATACAGTGTGCTTTCAAGTCTTTTATAGAAAGCATCCGGTCTGTTTGAAGTCTTTAATGAATCCAGCTGTTAGTTCCGGGGCTCAGATCCTTAATTGTCTTTGAGTGACAGTTATCTCAGTAGTTTTCATACAATAGTTTGTAGGGGTATATATATTATAGATACCCATACTGACTGTGATCTAAAGTGCATAATATATTACATACTCACTACGGGAGACGGAGGGAGATAAATATTAATATGATTGGATGTTATCTGGTTTATGAAAGAGAGACAGGGGCACGGGGCAGCGCAGGAGGTTTCTAAAAATTTATTTGCTATAAGGGGACTGTAATTTAACATATGTTTCATATTTAGTATAAGAGAGATTAAATATTTATAGTGTCATGTGTGTTCTAAAAACGGCTTCAGCAAAAAAGGATAAAAACGGCTTCAGCAAAAAAGGATAGGTAAGAGAGGGGTTAAAGGGAAAAAACGGGGATGAATTCTTATGTGATCCTGTGGCCATATAACGGCATTTGACAGGAATGGATTCTTATGTGATCCTGTGATCATATAACGGTATTTGTGATATTTGTAAAGGAACATCTTGATATTCAAAAATTATATATTGTGATTAATATTCATATAATGATCAATTATTAAATGATTGTATAATGACAATGAATAAATACATTAAAACGTTTTGAGGGTATATGGGTTATTAGGAAACAATAAAATATCTCTATTTAAAAAGTTTAAATCATATAATGAAATATCTCTATTTTCAAAGGTTTAAATCCTATCCATAATATGTTTAAAAATTAACTACACTCTAAAATGCATGATATATCACATATTTAATACGGGAGATAAATATTTATATGATTGGATGTTTTTTTTAAAATCTGGTTTACAAAAAAGGGGGGGGGGAGCGCGGGGCAGCGCAGGGAGTTCCTAATAATTCATTTACTATAAGGGGACTATAATTTAAAGTACACCATATATTCCATATTTATAGTGTCAAGTATGTTCTTAAAGGTATCAATAAACGAACGAGGGATGGATAAGGAAGTGGTTAAAGTGGATAAAACGGGGATGGATTCTTATGTAATCCTGTGGCCATTTAATGGCATTTGTGATATTTATGAGAGAATGACTTCTGGTCCAAAAAATTATATAATGTGAATTAATCTTCATATAATAATTAATTATTAATCAATGCTTGTATAATAACAATAATGATACATATAATTAATACACTAATACATTCTGAACAGTGTATTAAGGGAATATAGAGCGATGGGTCATTGGGGAAACAAAATGTCTCTATCATTAAATTTAAATCATATCCATAATATAATTTGTAGATTGATAGATGTGTAATTCTAAGTGTCAATAAATGGATAAGTGAAATGTGCAAAAATTAGTGAAGTGAGGGAGGGGAGGGGAGGGTTATTGGATACAGTGATTAAATTAATTGGGGAATAGACATTTGATATTAAATAAGGATAGTTAGACACAAGATATTTATATTCTATGTTTGATTGTGAAAATAGATTAAAATTTAGTAATTATTTAAAAAACTAATAATTGAAAAATAGTAATAATAATTATAGTAAAACTCAATTATTATAAAAACGGATAGGAGGGATTTAATTATCTAAAAAAGGAGCAATCTCATAGTTGTCATTAAGTCCTGTGGGGGCTAATGTATTTAAAGTGAAGATCCAATACATTTCCCTCCTGGCCAATTTATTTGCCAGGTCACCTCCTCTTGGTCCTTGTTGTACATGTTCCAGAAAGGTAACTTCTAAGCCAGATGGGTCACCCCTATGTTCCTTTAGAAAGTGTTCTGGTACTGAATGGCTCATAATCCTGTTCTTGATGCTCCTGACATGTTCCTGTATTCTTAGTTTTGCCATCCTTTTGGTTTTACCCACATAGCCCAGACCGCAAGGGCACCGCAGCATGTAGATAATTGAAGTACTGTTACAGTTCATATAATGTTTAATGTTGAATTCTTTGGAGCCATCATGATTTAAAAAGGTTTTACTTTGATTACACATGTACTTACAGGTAACACATCGTCCACATTTATATGAACCTGTAACTTTCTTCCCGAGCCATTCTTTTTTGTTCTTATCTTCATCTAATGTTCTCAGGTTACTTGGAGCCAGGATCTCTTTGATATTTCTTGCCTTTTTAAATATGACCTTCGGTTTTTTTGGTAAAATTTGTTTTAGCACAGGATCCATCATGAGTATGTCCCAATGTTTTCCTAAAGTGTTCTTAATTAATTTCTCCGAACTGTTAAATTTGGTGATAAAAGATACTGGTGGAGTGTTGTCGGTTTTGTTCTTATAAGTACGTAGTTCATTCCGATTTGTCTGCTTGGTTTTACTGATGGCTTCATTGATGAGATTCTCCGGATATCCCCTCTGTTTAAACCTCTCTGCATATTGTACAAGTTGGGTCTCGCAGTTCTCTTCTTTGCTACAGTTCCTTTTAATTCGGCAAAATTGGGAGAAAGGAATGTTATCTTTCCAATTCCGTAGATGTCCACTTTTATAATGAAGATAACTATTTGTATCCACCTTCTTCACATGGTTGGTGGTTATAATTTTTCCATTCTCTTGTGTTAGATTCAGATCCAAATATTCCACCTTTTCTTCTGAAAAATTATAAGTAAATTTAAGATTATAGTTGTTTTCTGTTATCCATTCCATGAATTTATTGAAGGTGGGCTCATCTCCTTTCCAGATGATTACTATATCGTCTATATATCTTTTGTAGAGATATATATGCTTCTTGTATGGATTTCTGTTATAAATAAACTCCCGTTCCCAACTCCCCATGTGCAAATTTGCAAAGCTTGGTGCAAAAACCGTCCCCATCGCTGTGCCACATGTCTGAAGATAAAAATGTTCCAAAAATTTAAAATAATTATGAGTTAATATAAAAGAAATACAATCACAGATGAATTTCTTGTGGTCTGTATTGAGACTCTGATCCTCCTGTAAGAACTCGTTGACAGATTCTACTCCTTTGATGTGTTGAATTGAGGTATATAAAGATTGGACATCAATTGTTGCCCAGTGAAAGTCTTTTTCCCATATCATACCTTCCAAAGTCTGTAATACAGCCGTTGTGTCTTTTATATACGATGGAAGAGTGGATACATATTTTTTAAGAAATTTCTCTACATATTCTGACACATTTGAAGTGAGGGAGCCTATTCCTGCCACTATAGGCCTCCCTGGTGGATCTTTTAACTGTTTGTGAATTTTTGGGAGATGGTATATTATAGGGATTATAGGACTATTGGTGTATAGGAATTGGAATTCTTCTTTCGTAATTATTTTATTTCGTAGAGCATTTGTTAATAGTATTCTAAATTCCTCCAAATATTCATTAGTTGGATCCTTATTTAATGGTAAGTATGCTTCTCTGTCCAATAATAACCTCATAGTTTCTTTTATGTAATCCTCTCTATTTAGTATTACTAGACCTCCACCTTTATCAGCTTGCTTAAAAACTAGGTCATCTCTATTTTGTAATGTCTTCAAAGCTAATTTCTCTTTTTTGGAAAGATTATTAGTACCTTGTATTGTCATTTCTTCAAAATCCTTCTTGACCAGGTTAAAAAAAATATCTATTTGGCTACTCTTGGATTCAAGAGGATAATACTTTGAGGGGCGTTTCAGACCTGATTTATTGACTTCTTCCTCGAAGTTCTTTGTGATTGCAGTTTCTTTTCTAGCGAAGTGTCTTTTTAGAGTTAATTTTCTTATAAACTTGTTGAGGTCTATGAACATTTCAAACTTATTGGCTTTGCTTATCGGTGCAAAAGAGAAGCCTTTACTCAAAAGTGATATATCAGAATCTTCAAGCTTGTAATTTGAAAGGTTAAAGATACCATGTTCCTGTGGATCTATATTGTGGGTTTTTTCTTTTGTTGGTATGAAGCTCCCTCTAGTTCCTGCTCTTGTTCCTCGTCTTCTTCCTCTTCTTGAAACCTTCTTTTCATAGGAGATGCTGTTTTTATATTCTCTTCCATTTGGTTCTTCCGTTGTATCTCTTTGTAATGTACAGCTGGAGATAAAAAATCATTCTCGCTATCTGTTTCATTCTCATAGCGTTTTATGTTCCTTGTCCATGGTAATTGTTCTTTTCTTCTAGTTCCATTTTGTTCTCTAATATTTCCAGGGACATTTTCTATTTCTTTTTCTTTTCTGTTGATAGTTGATTTCCCCGGTGAGAGCTCCTCCCCCCTGGGACTATTGTGTTTTGAAGTATTTTGTTGCAAAAATTCTTCCTTTCTCATGTTCCTCTGTGGATAATTTGTAATTTTCTTTTCCCAATAATTATGTTTCGGTCTCTGTGGCCAGAATCTTGTTGTATCTTTAATGTCTTTCTTCCAATCTTTTACCCTGTCATTTTCGTAATCCAATCTATCCCTCCTAAATTTATATGTTTTTGTTTTTCTTACTTCTGTTTCCATTTTGTCCAGTTTTTTGTTTAGGACTGTGATGTTAGGTTCAAAGTCCTCATGGTTAGCAAATTTCTTAATCTCTCTCTTTTTCCTCAATTTCCGTTTTGCAATTATTTAAAATTTTAGTTTTTTCTTTAATAATTACGGTAGCTTCATAAGATCTCGTGAACAAGCATGTAGTATTGCGTCCCATGTTTTCATAAAAGCTTTATCATCATTACCAAAAGATGGATTTTTCTCTTCTCAAACCCCTTGGGATTCTGTCCACTTTAAGGTATTGTTCCATACCCGCTATATCCCACCAAGCTTTGGTTTCTTTAATTAGGGTTCTCTCCATATCCCAGAAAAGATCATCAATGTTTTCTGCTTTTTTCTCCCGGACATCTTTTTCTTGAAAAACTGACTGGCAGAAGTTCATTCTTAAATTCCGGTGAGTGGTGGGGGGGCCTGTGCTGGGCCCCCCTAGCTCAGGGGCCCGGTCGCAATTGCGACCGCTGCGACCCCTGTAGCTACGCCACTGGCCCCAGAGACAACATAGTAATCCATATTAAATCACAGATCTACTGTCAACATCAGTGTGTGGTGTGGAGACCTTAACTTGACAACCGATACAGACAATTGGAATAAGATCTTTAACATCACACATCAATGCTCACCGAGTCTATCAATGGTGGAGACTCAGTTTAAACTACTGACCTGCTGGTATAGAGTGCCCTCCTTCATTCATCGCATACTCCCAATATATTCGGATCAATGTTGGCGGTGCCAGTCAGACACGGGTACGTTTTTCCATGTTTGGTGGGAGTGTTCCAAAATTAGGGCTTTTTGGGAAAAGATTCAAGACACTTCACAACTAATATTATCAGAAAGCGTACCACACAACCCTGAATTTTGGCTCTTATCTTACACCACTATGCCACTAAAATTCTATAAAAAATACTTATTGAAGTATCTTAATAATTCAGCAAAAGCGGTAATCCCCCTGCACTGGAGGTCCACATCTCCCCCAACATTGAAAGATTGGTTTACTAGATTAGACCATTATTGTGATATAGACAATCTTATTCTCTCCTCCGAGAATGGAAACCAGGAGTACGTTTCCACATGGTTAGAGTTCAATTTTACATCCGAGTACCAAAATAGACTTTCTGCTGATTCTCAACCTTAGCTTATGATAGACATAGATATGATAAAAAAAATCAGGCGTAACTACCAACAAATCTTAATAACTGATTCCCACAATCAACATATCCAGAAAACACCACTAAAGGTAAAAAGACTCTTCCAACTCAACCCCCTTCCCTCTAATCCTACCTCTCTCCTTTCCTCCCTTGTGATGTCCACCGTTCTTCCCACCCCCTATACACTCTTTATCACATCCACTCATGTTAAATACTTTGTGAAGACTACCACAAGCTTGGAAGTCCTTATATGGACCCAACATACTGCCCCAGAAATCACCTCAATCTATACCTTGTTAGAACTATCTAGACTAACCAAGATAATTAACCACGGGTATATGTATAATTCAACATGTCTCTTTTAAATGCTGTATGTCTTCATTTTCTATGCAAGTCATAAATAAATAATTTACAACAACATCAGTGTATGAAAAACAAGTGAGAGTTGTGGAAAAAAAGGCAGAAATTGCAGAAGTCAAAATGAACAAGGAAGTATAGAATAACTACAGAACAAGACATATTTTCCATTTTTTCTTTTTTCATTCCATTGATTTTATAATTTTGCTTTATTTATTTTTTCTTTTATTTTACACCTGCCTCTTTATTTATTCACACCAACCTCGGCCCCTCCTATTTATGTACACCCCAGTTTATTTAATTTTTTCAAACATGCTCACTAATACTTCTCTATTCTATTGATAGTTTACACAGCCTATTGCATTGCTCATACACACAAGTACACATCCATCTTTCTGTTTTTTTTTTAATTCTCTTTTCCTTAGTTTGTTTTCAGTTAAACTCTCCTTTCTCATTTGCCCTTTCACACAACGCACTAAGCTTCCTTTCTTTTTTTTTTATATTCTTTTGCTTTTTCTCCTATTTTTTAAAAAAATTATTGCTTATTTTCAGCAACACTCTATTAGCCTGTTTACACACTACATATTATTATTTTGTGCTCTTTAGAGTATTCTTCATTTTAACTTCTATCAGCGTAATTTATACTTTCATGTTAATTTGCCTTCTGCTATTTCTGCCCAATTTCCATACCCTTTACCTGTTTATCATACTCTCTTAAACACAATGATGTCTTTAGTCTTCACATGTTGTGTTCTCTCACACATTCATCACTCAAAGACCAGCAGCGATACTATAGCTGTTTGTTTGTTTATTTGGTTATGTTTATTTATTTACACAGGTCATTCTTACAACACACTGTTTTATAGTAGTGTTAAAGCAATAATCTGTCCTTGTTGTGTGTGTGTGTGTGTGTAAGTTTCCATAATATCCACTCTACTTCTGCCCAAATGTCATTGAAATCATGGGGGGATCACTTCCATGGGGTAAAGTATATATATTGTTTTCTCACCATTGTACACTTAGGGCTCTATTTACTCTATTCGCCTCACAGCGAGGCTGGCAGGACCGTGGGAAGTATTTACAAATACTTACCCCTCTGGTAAGGTCCCACGATGGTCAGTGAGCCTTCATTCGGCTATGCAGTCCCGACACATGCGCAGTAGCTGCTTATTGGGACTTGAAAAATTTCAAGTCCCAAAAGGCAAAATCAAATCACTGCACATGTGCCGGGATTAGAGACAGACGCGCCCAGACAGGTAAGTTTAAAAAGCTTTGTTCTCTATATTTTGTGTGGTTTTTTTTAAATTAAATATTATATTATTTTATTATATAAAAATGTATTAAAACTAGTTAAAGTATATATTTTTAGTTTTTTGTGCAAATTCCCCACCTGCAGTATAAATTACCTTATAAACTGATCTGAAGCAACCTCTATCTTGGAAGTGTGTTTTAAAGCGTGTCTGGGATGGCAGCTGGGAGGGGGTGCTGTCTCAGAGTGGTTTTGGAGACTTGGGGACCTCTGCAAGAGGTGAGCTCTCAGTTTAGAAAGATATTTGATATGTGACCCACAATTGGGACTCTAAATTTTAGAGTTATGACCACCTAACAAAGAAGTCTTGTAAGAGGTGGGTGGCTTAAACACATGTCTGCAGATACTTGTAACTAATTCTCTAACTTTTATTTTAAAGATAGAAGATCATGGTTAGTTACTGGCCAATGACTAGAGTGCCAGGCCATGCTTTGTTTTTTGTGCAAATTCCCCATGCTTTAGGCACCTGCAGTATAAATTACCTTATAAACTGATCTGAAGCAACCTCTATCTTGGAAGTGTGTTTTAAAGCGTGTCTGGGATGTCAGCTGAGAGGGGGTGCTGTCTCAGAGTGGCTGTTTTGGAGACTTGGGGACCTCTGAAAGAGGTGAGCTCTCAGTTTAGAAAGATATTTAATATGTGACCCATAATTGGGACTCTAAATTTTAGAGTTAGGACCACCTAATAGAGACTAAGATTTTAATGTTTTTTTTTTACTTAACTGTATTCCAGCTTTCTCCCGATATGTACCCCCCTCCTCCTCCCCCTAATAACAGCTATTAAGGGGAGGTAAAGGGGGATATATGGGGAGACTGCTGAAATACTTACACTAACGCCATCTTCAGATTGCGTTATTTAACGTGTCGGCGCGGATTGTTAAAATCCATACTGACACTTAGTAAATGCTGGCCCGCATTCATTAGAGCGGGCCGGCGATCGGGAGTGTTAATGTGATCGTCACCCTGTTTTCCATGGCGATGATAGCATTGTAAATATAGACTTCTTCATTTCATATGATAAAGCTTGTTTTCACACAAAAACAGGCTTTATCATATGAAAATGATCTTATTAAATAGAGCCCTTAATCTCTGAAAAAGTTAATAAACAGCTGAAACATTAGATCACTAATTTTAGCATTTTTTACAGTTTCTGCAGTTCCGTTCACTGTTTGGTTGCTATATTGTTTTTTTATTTTTATTCAATAGTCTTTTTATTGTTTTCAAAAACATACAATATAAAAAGAACATAATCAATTACCTTGCCAGGCACTGCTATTGCTACAGTTCAGTTGATCTCGTCAACCGATATAATTATAACATGTAACGCTTCATGTAAAAGATTTATAAAACAATAAGTATACACATTAACATCTTAGAGATAACAAAGTTGCAAGCTTACTTTATTAGTTTGAAGGGGTTCCAACAATAGGAGCAAATAGTTGATACAAAAAAAAAGTTGATACAAAGCTCATCTCTTAAGCTACGATCTATTTGCTATATTTGGTTTTTACACATAATCCTCTACATGCTTTTTTTCTATCAGCCATTTTCAAATTGGCTCTGAATTTGATTGATTCTGCCCTGCCGAGGACAAGCAATCGATCAGCTCCAGGAAAAATCTGCAGCAGCGATTAGTGTGTATGTATCCAATCTTTATTTCAATTCTAACCCTAACCCTCCCCTTCCATTAACCTAACCCTCCCTTCCCCACAGCCTGAACCTAAGAC
>WWET01002669.1:20374-33175 GCA_011038615.1 Limnodynastes dumerilii | reverse complement strand
GACAAATATTTATTATATTTTTTATATATATTCTTTTATATAATTTTTTTATGTGTACCATACATTACCCTATCATTAAGGGTCTCCCACACCATTGCGAATTGATATTTGATTTTGATTTTTGATATTTTTGTTAAAACTAGAGTATGCATTATGAATTGATTATTTAGAAAATAGATATATGAGAACCTCAATATTATGTAAGAACTTTTGATTGGTATAATAGCTACATTGGTATATGTTCTTCGTTACTACCATCAAAGAGTTTTTAACAACATGTGATATCATTACCATTACTATTGGATTTTGGGGGATGTCATGTCAGTCGGAAGAAAATTTGATGGATCTGATCATGAGTGACAGTTTACATCTGCCACTATTACTATATTCTATATATCCTTAGGAGAATTTAAGAAACGTACCGTCTGTATTATTTTTGGATATATCCATGTATGTTGCCTATGTGTGAATTGTGATGTTGGGAATGATGGGTTGTAGAGGAGATATACCAATAGTTTTTATATATATATATATATATACATATTTCGATGTGTTGAATGTATTTTTATAATTTAAATTCCTTTCATATTGTATTTATTGTTATTCTTGATATATACTTTTGTTGTCCTAAAAAAGGAAAAGAAAGAAAAAAGTAAAGTTATCATTCTAGTTATTATTTCAATTATTTTTAGTTATTTATTTTTTATTTTATTTATTTTATATTTTTTATTTTTTATTATTTATTCTTTTGAGATACCAACATACCCTCAAGATCTATAGTAATAACATTTATCTGCAGAATTATTATATGCTTGATGACTATATTGGATGTCAAATTTGTTTGACATATACCAATATACCACTAATACTATGTCTAGTATTCCCCATTAAGGGATTAATAAAATAACCAGTTTGACGTTCACTCCACTGAGAAAAAAATGAGACAAAACAATAATATGTTAAATTTTAGATTATTAAAGGTATTACTATATATAAGTCGTTACCCATAACAACTAAGTAACAGAAATGAAAGTCACAATTAAATGAATAAAGGTTTATTTAAACAGCGTGTTATTATAGGTATGCATTAATTATGCTACACCTGTGCAGGAAGGATTTAAACAGCCAGGAAGTGATTGCTTTATATCTGCTCTCTGAAGAAACCTGTAAAGGAGAAACGCGTAAGAGCCAGTGCCACGAGCTCCGGACCATATTGTGCCCGTTTTTATCTGCCATTCATTGATTACTATCTATGGACTATCTTTATTTATATTAAGATTCGTTATAAGCACCGCAGCCGCACAGACTGAGATCTTATACTGGGACTCTTCACAGCGAGAACCTCACTATACATGCAGCTAGCCTGTATACAGGCAGAAATCTCCTTTCACCAAGACCCTGAGACACAAACAAATACCTGCTAATTTGACTGACAACATCTTGTAAAGACCGAGGTAATTCACTGGAGCTATTATAAGCACCACAGCTGTGCAGACCGAGACGTCATACTGGCCTTTCCACAGTGAGAACCTCACTACATATGCAGCCAGTCTGCACACAGACAGGAGCAGAGAACACCTGTTAATTGATCCGCGACATCTCTAAAGATCAAGGTGGTAAATATTTACTGGCTCAGCCAGCTTTGACTTTTTGCTATATACATTGTATCGAAAGAAGTGTCTTTTCATATCCAAGTATTTAATTGTTGCATTAAGAGGTCTGCTACAACAGTGCTTGAAGTTATATGAGGTCTGCATTACATCCTTATTGAAGTCCAGCGAATTGGGACACTGTTTGCTTCTTGTCCAATAATTATTGGCTTCTTATCCCAAATACAATGCTGTGAAAGACCGATTCTGTTCTTTATCAAGTATCAAATAGGTGCACCTATAAGGACAGAGCTCTACAATTTCTATATAACTGTGGCCACTAAGTTTTTTAGATAAGTTTTATTAATTTTTTATTGTTTATTGTATGTTAGTGTATGTACTTATCCTGCATTATTGCTGATTGATCAGCAATTCTATGATAAAGATTTTTAATAATAAATATTTGCTGTTTGTTATCATCTCCTAGCGCTCTTTTTTCTTCACTATATTTTCCTTGTTATAAGGGCTGGTCCCCCTTAAAGGAGCTGCTGGAGGTTGATAATTATTCCTCTGTGCATATTGTGGTTTCTAGCGCTGATTTCTTTTCTATTTTCTAGAGGAAAAGAAGTTTCACAACCAGCAAAGGAAAGGGTTCTTCACAGTAAGGGCAGTCAGGATGTGGAATTCACTGCCAGACAAAGGTTGTGATGGCAGATTCACTGGATATGTTTAAGAAAGGATTAGATACATTTTTAGCAGAAAAGGACATTCAGGGTTACCAGGACCGATAATTTAAATAAAGGACAGTAGTGGAGCAAGGGAGAAATGTATGTATTTATTTATCTTAGGATTGCAACAGTTTTGAGGTTGCTTGGATTAACTTAACTTTTTTGAGGTTGCTTTATATGGATTAACTTCAAATATAAAGATAGGGATCGCAGGAGATCCAAAATAGGTTGAACTTGATGGACTGTTGTCTTTTTTCAACCTCATCAACTATGTAACTATGTTTAGCCCAGGAGTAACTTTCTTCTTAATTTCAAGCTCCTTCTTAAGTCTGGATCCAGCCCAAAGACCTTACAATTAGCTAGCTAAATGACTTATGGCAAAAAGTAAAATAAGTACTTTACTTACCAAATACTGCTTGAATGTGTTTGATGTAAGAAACCTAATTCATATAAAGATATGCAACACCTAAGAATTTTAAATGTTCATTCAAAACTAGTCAGGCCAATTTCAACCAAAGACAAATTTTAAGATTACATCCTATCACATCACATGATTGCATCAGAATTGTGTCCAGTTAATCCTAATGGATTCAATGATGTTCAATGACAGACATGCTTAGGCATGTTCTGTTCACCTACCTCATGAACAATAACAGACATGCTTAGGCATGTTTTGTTCACCTCATGAGCATTTATGTGGACAACATAGACATTTTGATCTAATATATATGTATGTATACATTTTTTAACCTTAATGTAATAATAATAAAAAAATAATAAATAAGTTTAATAATTTATGATTTTTTTATTGAATTTATCATCAATAATTTTTATTGTAAATTTTAGCATAAGGAAGGGGTACAGAAAAGAAAAAAAGGGGGAGGGGAAAACATACACACAAAAAAGGAGGAGGGGAATATTGGAGGGACACAATGCATTATTTAGGACACAAAATTCTGAAGTCAGACAGCATTTGTGACAACAATAGAAGTAATACTTTGAATAGGGAACTTAGGAATAGGGTTAGAACAAGTATGGCTGTTCATTGAGGATAAACGGCATAGGATCAGTGGCATATGATGTGGGGCTTATCCAGGTTTCATCACCTGTGGTTTCATAATCCCACCAGGCAGCCCATTTAATAATAGGAGAGGCTGTAGAAGTAGAATATGAAACTCCTTCCGTTTCCATCAAAAAATTATAGTGAATTTTGGAACAAATCTTTGCTAGAGTATGTGGATTAGAATCTTTCCAGTGCTGGGCTATTGCTGCATGGGTAGCAATAAAGATCTGCCCAAGGACATATCTACTGTAATTAGGGACTGATGAAGGGTAAAGATGTAATAAAGCGACTTCTAGAGATGGCGCTAGGTCTATATTCAGTACTTTACTAGCTAGGGCAAAAATGGCCGTCCATAGCGGTTAAAGCAAAGGGTGTTCCCAAAATATATAAAAGATGGTACCTACTCGGTTACAGCCTCTCCAGCAGAATTTAGAGGGCCAGATTCTATGCAGTTTTTCCGGGGTGAGGTACATTCTATGCAGCAGTTTAACATACATTTCTGTGTGATTAACACAGCGAGACATTTTATGAGAGGTCTTATGAATTTTCTCCCACACATCTAGCGTTAAGGTTGCCCCGAGATCAGATTCCCAGGACATCTGGGATTTAGATTTGACAAGGTCCTGGGGATAAATTAGTTGTTGATACCAGAAGGCGACCCCCTTTTTTCTTCCCCCGGGTTTGAGTTTGGAAAACAGGGACTCTATGGGTGTCTGCAGTACTCCTTTGCATTTAGATACTGAGGAGACCCAGTGTTTAAGCTGCATATATATAAAATAATCTGACGGGGGAATATTATATTTATCCCGAATATATGGAAAAGATAGCAAGAAATTACCTGGCATAATTTCGGTCAGAGTCAGGATTCCCTTAGATATCCATAAAGGCGCATGCCAATCCGGAATAATTTTAGAAATTGCCCCAGCGATAAGTTTGTAGGGAGAATCATTTCCCCTCTCAGAAACGGCATGCTATCCCACACTTTCAGTGAGTCTTGTGTGGAGGATTGCATGAGGGAGCCAGATGGGCCTGGGAGTCTAGGGGTCCCGGGGGTCCAAATTGCATCTTCTAAGGGATATTCAGGGTGCAACGCTCGATCAACGATCGGGCGTCCGTAGGAACAGCTTAGGGACGCTGGAGGGGGCGTCCCCCTAGCGTCCCTATGTTAAGGTTAGTGAAGGTGGGCAGGGGGGAGGTAATATAATGAGGGAGGGAGGGCTTAGCGGTAGTACGCTCGTGTGCGAGCGTATTACCCATTGCTTACGCCAGCTGAAGTTAGGGTAGCCTTCAGCCGGCGTAAGCAATGGGAAATACGCCCGCACAGGGGGAGTGTTGGGGAGAGTGGACACCGATACGCTGTGCTTTAGTAAGCACAGCGCATCGGCGTAGGTCTGGATCAGGCCCATTGAGCCCAATTGTGTAGGTGTGCCAGGACACCTACACGATTTAGCTAGGTGGGGAAGCGCTAGGCCCCCAAGCTTTTTGGGTAGAACCATGGTAGGGTAGGCCAGTTTAGGTAATTTATTCTTCCATATGAAAAAAGGCATAAGGGATTGGAATTTAGATATACAAGATTGGGGCCAGATATAGGGAATCGTGCAAAATAAAAACATGAGCTTTAGGAGGAGCATCATCTTAAAGGCTTCTATGTGCTCTAGCCATGAAATCTCAAAATTTATCCAAGACCTTGCCAGATTAGTTAGGTTCAATAAGAGAGAAGCTATATTAGAATTAAGAGCAGTTGAAACACAGGAAGGAATTTGTATACCTAAGTAAGTTATCTGCTTAGACTGCCAGTTAAATTGAAAGTTATGTTGGAGTTTAGTCAACAGGGGAGTAGGGATATTTAGAGGCAAGGCAGTCGGATTTAATTTGTAGAAGGACGCCTCTGAATAACTTTTAAGAAGATTATGTAATACTGGAAGGGAGGTATCACAAAACGCTGCAGCAAACGTTGCATTTACCCACTCCGGCTTGCTGCAGCTAACTACCGAGGTCATCTGTTGGAGCAAGAACTGCTTTAAAAACTGCCTTTCTCGGGTACTGCCACAGTGCCTGACTCATCTGGAAGCCTCTTCTAACCTCTCTGTCCAGTATCGGGATTTCCTGGACGTGCTCAGTAAGCAGTCCGCTGAGACCCTGCCACCCCATCGACCCTGGACTGCCCTATAGATCTCGTTCCTGGTTCTACGCCTCCCCGTGGAAGAACATATCCACTCTCTTTGTCAAAAGATTATCCTTGTATTGTATTGTATTGTCGGCCTTGTATTGATTATCGTGGGTTGAATGCCATCACCATTAAAAACCGGTATCCCATACCTTAAGTCTCGGAAATGTTCGATCGAATTAGGGGCTCAACTATCTTCACCAAACTCGATCTGAGAGGAGCCTATAATTTATCCAGGATCCGAAGTTTGGATGAGTGGAAAACTGCGTTAAATACGCGAGATGGGCATTACGAATACTTGGTAATGCCCTTTGGGTTGAGTAACGCCCCTGCTGTCTTCCAGGGATTTGTGAACGAGATATTCCGGGAACTACTGAATACCTCAGTAGTTGTGTAACCGAAAAACCACCTATACTGCAAATTGGAGAAATGCATCTTCGAGGTCAGCAGTATTCCTAGGCTTTATTCTGTCTGGTACCCAAATTCAGATGGACCCCGCAAAAGTACAAGCCATCCTGGATTGGCCACAGCACCACCATGCTAAGAGGCATCCAAAGGTTTGTTGGCTTTGCTAACTTTTACCGGCGGTTCGTCCGGGACTATTCAACCATCCTGGCACCAATCAATTCTTTAACCCGCAAGGGCTCCAATAAAGCTAAATGGCTGGTGAAAAGTCAACAAGCATTTCAACAACTGAAAGAAGCCTTTGTCACAGCACCGGTCCTCAGACAACCTTATGCTTCTCTCCCTTTCTTCCTTGAAGTTGATGCCTCCTATGAGGGAACCGGGGCAGTTCTGTCACAGAAATTCCCAGATGGCCAGATCCACCCTTGTGGATTCTTCTCTCGCAAATTCCTTCCAGCAGAGAAAAATTCCACCATCGGTGAAAAGGTACTTCTGGCCATGAAGTTGGCTTTGGAAGAGTGGCGTTATCTACTTGAAGGAGCAGTGCATCCTGTCACAGTGTTCACAGATCATAAGAATCTGCTCTACATAAAACTGCACAGTGCATCAATCCACGTCAGGCTCGGTGGTCCCTCTTCTTCATCTGCTTCAACCTTCAACTCCGTTTTTGTCCAGGGTCAAGAAACCGTAAGGCGGATGCCTTATCCAGGTTATTCACCATTCAGGAGTCTGAAGGGAAAGAGGACCGGCTCATCTTTGATTCTGTCCGGATTGCTAGCACACAGGCCATTCTGGTGGGTAAGACTTTTGTTCCTTTGTCTCTCAGGAAGAAATTGCTTCATTGGCCCCACTCCTCCAAATTCTCTGGACACGTTGGTATCACCAAGACTCAAGCGTTCATTTCCCGGAGTTGGTGGCCATCTCTCCGTGAAGATGTCAGAGCCTTTATCAATGCCTGTTCTCGATGTGCGGAACCCAAGAAAAACATCAAGAAAATCTCTATCTGGGACTCTCCAACCACTCCAACCACTACCTGTTCCAACGAGACCATGGACCCACATCTCAATGGATTTTGTCACCGATCTACTCCCCTGCAAACAGTACAACATCATCTGTTTGGTGGTAGACCGGTTCTCCAAGATGCCATATTTTCCGTCTCCATGGCTGCCCTGAAGAAATAGTGTCTGATCGAGGAGTACAATTCACCGCTCGATTCTGGCGAGCCTTGTGCAAGAGTCTTCAGATCAAGCTCAAATTCTCCACTGCCTGCCACCCGCAGACCAATGGACAAACGGAACATGTGAACCAAGACTTGGAGACCTTCATTCCCCTCTACATCTCTTCATCCCAAGATGATTGGGTGAACCTTCTGCCATGGGCTGAATTTTCCCACAACCAACACTACCATGAGTCCTTGGACGACACACCATTCAAGGTAGTATATGGGTACCATCCCCGGGTTCCACCCTTTTCTCTGATTCCAGCTGCTGCTGTACCTGCACCTGAAGAATCCCTAGAGAAATTATATCTGGAAGAGAGTACGAGTCGCTCTAATGAAAGCCTCCAAAAGGTATAAAATCCAGGCTGACCGTAAGAGGACTGCAATTCCTCCTCTTCATCCAGGGGACAAAATGTGGTTGGCATCGAAACACATTCAGCTTAAGGTACCATCCATGATAATTGGACCTTTTAGAATCAACAAGGTGATCAATCTGGTAGCCTATCAACTAGATCTTCCTCCTCAACTTTGGATTCACAATTCTTTCCACATCTCATTGCTCGAGCCACTGGTGATCAATAGATTCTCTTCTCCAGAAAAGAAGGCTCCCAAGATCTCTGGTACTCAAGGTGAGGAATTTGAGATGAAGGAGATAGTGGACTCTGGAATCTGCCATGGAGTAGTTGGTAGATTGGAAGGGGCATGGACCTGAAGAGCGCGCTTGGATCCTTGCTTCTGATGTCAATGCACCCAGGCTCATCAAAAACTTCCTTGCTAAGCAACCTGCCAAGACTCTTGTCCAGAGGCCACCCATAAAGGAGGGGGTACTATCACAAAACGCTGCAGCAAGCATTGCACTTACCCTCTGCGGCTTGCTGCAGCTCACTACTGCGGTCCAGGTTCACAGAGACTGTCACAGTGACAGTTCCCACACTCACCATCACTGCAGTCTTGGCATCCCACGTTCCATGGGCGTGGCCATCTTGGATTCCATCACATGATCTGCAGCACCAATGAGGAGTCACCAGTTCAGTCCTCCAGCCAATCTGAGGGTAAGGCGCCCTATTTAAACTCTGCTCACTCTCTCCTCTGTGTCAGAACAACTTGTTCTACCAAGGTGCCTGATTCTCCTGCATTGCTGGTAATCCTGATCCTGGTCCTGCCTGGTCCATTGCCTGGTCTGATCCTGGTCCTGCCTGATCCATTGCCTGGTCCTGCCTGGTCTGATCCTGGTCCTGCCTAATCCATTGCCTGGTCCTGCCTCATCCATTGCCTGGTCTGATCCTGGTCCTGCCTGATCCATTGCCTGGTCTGATCCTGGTCCTGCCTGATCCATTGCCTGGTCGTGCCTGGTCTCCACTCCGGCCCTGTCTGCAACTCCAGTCATGTCCTGTCTGCAACTCCAGTCCGGTCCTGTCTGCAACTCCAGTCTGGTCCTGTCTGCAACTCCAGTCTGGTCCTGTCTGCAACTCCAGTCCGGTCCTGTCTGCAACTCTGGTCCTGTCTGCAACTCCACACCGGTCCTGTCTGCAACTCCACACCGGTCCTGCTTGCAACTCCAATACGGTCCTGCCTGCAACTCCAGTCCGGTCCTGTCTGCAACTCCGGTCTAGTCCTGGTTGTTCTCCAGTCCAGTTCAAGCCTCACTCCAGTCCAGTCCATACTGGACTCTAACCCACGTGGTTCGGTTGCCACACGTCATCTGGCCCTACTGAACTCTGTTTGTTCACACCATCACAAGACTCTTAAACTACGTATCATTGCATTATTTGTTTATGTATAGACACATCATTAAACCTGTTCATTTCTCCTACCAATCCGCTCAGTCATTCTTGCTCCCGGAACCCGTGACAGGTTCACCCAATATTGAAACCGTGACAGGAGGACATGGGACAACTTTCCACACTTGACCCCAGGGAAACTATAAGAGGCACAGATTAAGGTAGCTAAGGGTTCTATAGATAATACAAAAATTAGAGGTGACATAGGGCAACCCTGTCTGGTACCATTAGAGATAGCAAACGAATTATAGAGCAATCCGTTACTGAGTACTCTGGCTAAGGGGTTAGAGTATAAAGCCATCAAGGAATGCAGCATATTATCTCTAAAGCCATATTTATAAAGGGACTCTCACATAAAAGACCAGTGCAGCCTGTCAAAGGCCTTTTCAGCATAAAGGGAAAGTAAGAAACATTGTTCCCCAGTGCGAGAGATAAATTCAATAAAATTAAACAACCTGCGGGTATTGTCTGATGCCTGGTGGTGGGGAACAAAGCCCACTTGATCAAAGTGTATTAATTGAGGTACAAGGGGACTAATGCGATTTTCAAGGAGCTTCGCAAAGATCTTCAGATTAGAGTTTAATAAGGCAATGGGCCTATACATGAAGATGGGTCTTTTGCCGGTTTTGAAATAGTGATAATTTGTGCTTCTAGCATCTCGTTTGGAAAAGATTCCCCATCTGATACCGAATTGAATAGATTAAGGAGTAAAGGTGTAAGATCCTCTCTAAAAATCTAAAAATGTCTTAATAGTTTCTGGGGTTGGTTGGAAAGTAGAGATGTCCCTATTCAAATTGTAAAGTTGGAAGTAATAACCTGCAAATTTGTTTTCAATGTCGGCAGGGTTTACCTGCACAGTTTCCGACTAGATAATAGCGTTGTCGAAGCATGGTGAGAGCAACTTTTGTATTGATCATTAAGAATTTTTGCAGTTCCTAACTCCTTCTTAAGGGATTTAGAGGGGTAGCATTGATTCTGATGTTCAAGGGAAGAACATCCTCTAGAGAACTAAACATCTGCTGCTGCTGTTTCTTAAGTCTAGCCCCAATTTGGATTACTGCGCCAAGCATTACTGCTTTTAAGGCACACCAATGGTTTGATATTGATGTATCTACAGGGTTATTTGTTTGGAGAAATACTTGTAGGGCATCAGACAACGCCTTTTTAGCCTCGACAGAGGTGAGTAAATAAGCAGGAAGTCTCTATTGTCAGGGGGGTCGTATAGTGTAATGAAACTCCTAAGTCCATAGGAGCAGTGCGTGGTCTGACCATGTTATTGGCAGAATGGGATTGTTATTGGATGGAATGGGATTGATGAAGGGTCAATTTATCGGAGAGGATGAGATCTATGTGCAAGTATCAATTGTGCACGTTGGAGAAAAAAGAAAAGTCTTTACCCTGAGGGTAATCTCCACAAATCATAGAGGTCATACTCAGCTAGGAGTTTCCTAAATGCCAATGAAGGAGAAGAGGTCCCAGTAGCAGAGGGAGTAGGAGGGGGGGGGGGGAGATTTGTCGAGTTTTGGATCTAACACTAAGTTATAGCCACCTAGCATGATTAAACTGCCTTGTATGTGTTTCTGGACTATCTCACACGGTTGGCGCATAAAAGGGACTTGTCTTGAATTGGGGGCATATACGGAAACAATTGTAAGCCATTTATCCTCGAGCCTACCAGTTATAATGAGATATCTGCCGTTTTTATCTACGATTTTATTTTTAAGGTCAAACTGAAGGCCTGCTCTAAAAAGGACGGCCACACCGTTATGTTTGAAGGGACCATTAGCAGTAAAGCAGAGAGGGAAGCGACTGTCTCTGAAGATAGGAGGGTTTGAGGATAGAAAGTGCATCTCTTGTACTGCTACTATGTCTGCTTTATGCTTTTGAAAGGTGCTAAGGGCTAGTTTGCGTTTTTGGGGAGAGTTTAAGCCTCTAACATTTAGGGAAAGGAGTTTAATCATTGTAGATCAACAGATAGTAGACTTGAGATCACTGTCTATGTAGATAAGGTTTTTATAAGCAAGCCAGTAATATAGAGAACACAAATGGGTCCCATTATGAAAGGGGAAAGAGGGGAAAGGGGGACAAAAATACCAAAAGGGGAACAAAAAAAGAAAGGGCCTAAAACATAGGGCCAGAGCATTTACCACAGGGAAAGAAAGGAATTATGCAGTAAAACTAAATCGGGAGGGCGGCGAAGCCATCTCCCACCCATGTAGTAACAATAAACGACCATAGAAACAAAAAGTATTCAGCATAATTGCAGCTAAATAGCAGTAAAACAACTTGTATTAGACGACGTATAATTCTCACCAGCAAGCTAGGTGTGTTAAACAAAATAAAACATGCGTAACAGAGCACGGACTCACAATAGTAAAGTCAACTATTATATAGAGAAATATACTTATTCTAAGTACAACTTTAAAGATCTATCTACGAGAGAGGAGGTATAGCAACATCCATAAACAGATTCTACCATTCGATGAGGAGAGTCTGGAGCTGATGTGATCATCCTATGTTGGACCATTCCAGTTAAAGTTGATTTGGAGAGCGTGTAGGAGATGATTGAACTGAGAGGTTCCATTACGCTAACAGCTTTACTCCATCGTCCAGGGATGAAATGACGTAAGTGGAGCCTTCATGTTGAATCAGCAGTTTAACAGGGAAAGCCCATCTATAGGGAATGGCTTTATCTCTGAGGACCGTCGTGATGGGTTGAAAGGACCGTCATTTCGCCAAGGTAGCAGCTGAGAGGTCTGGAAACAATTGAAGACCCTCTAGATTAGAAATGTGTTCATCCCGTCTAGCAACTTGGAGTATTTGCTCTTTGATGTGAAAAAAGTTCAGACAGAGGAGGGTATCTCTCAGGAAGTTTCCCGTAGGATTGCAAGGTTTTGGCAGTCTATGTATCCTGTCAATGAGGAGATCGTGGTCTGAAGCATCCGGAAGGAGCTTATGAAAGACATTAAGAACATACTGCAAAAGATCTTTATTTGGAATTGTTTCAGGAATCCCTCTTATTTTAATATTGTTATGGTGGGATCGGTCCTCTAGGTCCGCTACTTTATCCTGTAGTTGAGAAACCTCTGATTGGAGCGCGTCATGAGCGTTGATTAAGTCGTTATGAGAAGAGACCAACTCCTCTATCTTGGACTCAAGGTGATCCGTACGTTCCCCAATTTCAGAAATCTCAAGTTTAATCTCTGTGACGGCTGCTTTCATCTCAGATGATAAGTCTGCTTTGAAGGAAGTAAGGAGGTTGTACAGGGTTTTCCCTGTGAGAGGCACCTCCAGGTCAATGTTTGCATCAAATTCTTTGTGAGGAGAGGGAGTAGCATCCTTGGCTTTAGGAGAAGGTGGTCATGGGGAGCTTCCCTCTTGGGGAGGGGTTTAGCGGAAAATTTAGTAGATTTTGCCACCGGAAAGTGTATTGGTGGTGGCAGAGGTGCCATTTTAGATCTTTTAGGAGGCATAACAATGAGGTAGATCCAGAACTACGTCCGACTTCCAGAGACGGACGTATTTCAATGAACAATAGCTACTGCGTATGCGTAGTAGCTATTGTACGTAATCTGCGTATCGCTTTCAATACATAGATTGCGTATATGCGGTCTAAAAGACCAATATAAGGATTTTTATTATTGTTTTTAGCAGTTATTTATTTATTTTTTTGTTTATTTATTTAATTTTATTTTTATTTTTTTGTTTTTTGTTGTTTAATAAATCCCTCCTGAATGGCTGACCTTTTTCTCCCCCTTTTCCGACATCTCTCTTCCAGATGCTCCACACTTGCTGGATCTCCTCTCTAGTTGCAATTATCAACAAAAAACTTAAAAATTAAAATAAAAT
>WWET01002668.1:213794-226398 GCA_011038615.1 Limnodynastes dumerilii | reverse complement strand
TGCCATCGCCCATGTCCACAACTCTGGATGTGGGGGGGGGGGCAGTCCACTGCCATTTATGGGGTGAGTGTGTGGCCTGACCTGTCCTCATGCTCGGACATAGACGTTGATATCTTTTAATAACACTATAATTAAATGTCACTTTGAAAATATTTGTCATTGTTACAAAAGAATATTTCAGGTTAATATTTTATTAAAAGGCGGTATATATGAAAAAAACAAAGATGTTATGTGTTGTTATATAGGCCCTGATTCAGAGATTGAAAATAAGAACTTAAAGTTACACCTGGGCTAAACCATGTTGATTTCAGGGGGAGTCAAGTTAATTTTATTCTGTGCATGCAGGGAGAATGCTTTGCTTTTACTTATTGCACACAGATACCTGATCAGCTTCACTTTTAAACTGCTAATTAGACTTGAGCTGGGAAACATCACCTTTTAACTATAATACTGTTGCAACAAATGAAATTTGACTCCCCTGAAATCAACATGGTTTAGCCCAGGTGTAACTTTAAGTTCTTATTTTTAGCCTCTGAATCAGGGCCTTAATTTCAAACTCCTTCTTAAGTCTGAATCTGGTCCTTCTTCTCCATCGTCACGTAAGAGGAGAAGGGCTCGGAAATATGGATAGTATGGAGGGCGCTTATCACATCCTCAGTACAGTATTTGCATCCTCCTACCACTCAGCATATGAACACTTCCATCCAATCCCATTCCACCATCAGACACGCTCCCAGTATGGAGATTGCAAGACAGAACAAGAAAAACTGATCCAGCAGAGATCAGAAACCAAACAGCTTTCAAAAAAAATGTATATAAAAAATAATTTGCAAAAAAATAAACTAAATTACCTGGTATAGTCATCCTAACAGTGTAACAAAATTCACATTTATTAAAACACAGTTCCTAAAATCACATACAAAGTCGTATGGGCCCATAAACATTCAGAGGATCACGATCCATACTGGTAATAAGTACTGGGTAATGCAGGCGTTTTACGATCGTAGCAATCAAATTTGTGGAGGTCTGTATCTGGTCCTTTGGGCCTGATCCAGACCTACGTCCGAGGGCATATTTATGCTCGTCGCAAGCGTAAGATCGGCTGTAAATACGATCTGTGCATGCACCCAGTGACTACTTCCTGTCGTAACTCGGTCTTGTCCGTAATTGTAAATAGGCCTATATTACGAACGCCGTAAGTACGATGGAGTTACGAAATGTAGGCGTGGGGATGCATTTAAATCGTACAGTATGGGCACGCTTAGGCAGTTACAATCATCTCGTAATTACGACGGGACGAATTTACGAATGGAAAAGTTAAGGTAGGGTTCTGTGAGTGTAAGGCAGGGTGTTTACGATCAACCGAGGGGAGTGTCCGGGGAGTGCATTGTTTTTACGCTTAGCGTAAATACGATCGGCGCTAGTGCGTGGGTCTGGATCAGGCCCTTTATCTCCACCCTTCTGTTGGACTCATCGTAGCACCTCATCTAGTAGAAAGAAACAATTCATTAATTGTGCTTCAAATATTTTTAGTTCCGAAATAATTTACTAGTAATGATGCTCAGAAATGGCCACCATTTTCTTTTCAGAACGGAGAAGACAGAAGGCAAGCGCACTGGCCACCTCTGGACCTCATCACATTGTACTAGTGACCCACCCCCCACCCCCCTCTGTAGTTTTAACACTGCCTCTTCTCCCTGTCTGACTGCAAATATCCGGCGTTATTTTATATTTGTATAAAATAGACAAATACAAAGCATTACACCGATGCTATATAAAACAACTGTAAATCATTTTATGGCATATTATTTTTGTTACTCAACAAACTATTGTTATTTCTTTATTTAACAATTGTGACTCGTTGCCTGTGTAACCTTCAGTAGACATGAATCTTACAAACTAAATCTGTTCCCAGCAGAAGATCAATAAATGTAATTAATGACATCAATAACAAAGGGAAATGTACATTATTGTTATTACTTTGCCATGCTTTGGCGTACCTTCCATTATAATGCACTAGGAAAGCTGAGTCAGAAACATGTTTTTTTGTTAATATCAGATTCACAGAAGGAAAATAATTATATTTGCAATAGAATAATGTAATTCTTTTTGATGCAGCAGCTTCTTAAGTGTATAGGAGAAAGGAACTAGAGTTGTGGAAATTGCGGCTCAGAAACGACTGAAGTCCATGTTTCAGAATACCATCTTGACATATTTTCTAAATGCTTTTTCTTAAATAAAACCTCCCGCCTTACTGGTTAAGAGTGCACTGGGATGTGGATTGACGCTAAGGGGTATATTTACAAAATGCGATTTTGAAAAAATCGCCTAAAATCGCGTGAGTTTGCTGTGAATATCAAATCTCCGTATTCACAAAAGGTCAATTCACGTGAGTTTAAGGCATCTGTAAAATCGCAGAGCATAAAATTGCCAGTGTGATTTTTTCAATGTTACACATACAACTAACTGTATTCACAAAGGTCATTTTGACGAATTCTCAGTAAAATCGCCATTAACTTGCCGTTTAGCAATTCGCCCTTGCCTAGAGGCGAGTTAGTGACAATTCACCCTGCGAGCCAGGAAAACACATGTCAATCTAGTTGACGTGTTCTTCTGTGTGTCAAATCCGACCGCAGCATGGTTGAAAGCCTTAGCCATGCTGTGCTGATAGAACTACAAGGCTAAGCATGGTAAGGCTTCTAACCATGCAGCGCTGTTCGTGGTGCGTGTAACAAAAAAAACAGTCTGCACCAAACATACATGGAAACATTAAAGTAAGTGTAAATGTAGAAAATAAATTTTCCCAGACTAATAATGTCCCCTAATGTTTGCACTTACCTCTGGTGGCCACCGTGTCCTATACTGTGTATGAATGCAGCGTGTGGTGTATTAAAAGAATAAAAGTTTTTGTCACTCACCGTTTGCTGTCATCTTTCTTGGTAAGACTTGCTTGATGAGTAGAATCTTCTTCAGTTGCTTGGAGACTGTCGTCCAGTTGATTGCAGTGGCATCCCCGGTGTTTTGGTCCGCTCCTCAGCCTCTTCGGTACTTGACACAGCGGGGACAGGCTCCTTCTTCTTCTTCCGTGCTGCTCCTAATGACCATTTGGTCGCTAGGGGGCAGCCTTTTATATAAATGATGACATGAGTTACACTAGGTGATGTTTCCTATCCCAAGTCTAAATAACAGTGTGATAGTAAAGCTGGTCCGTATCTGTGTGCAGTAAGCAATTCAAAGATATATCCCTGCATGCAAAGAATACAACTAACTTCACTCCCCCTGCAATCAACATGGTTTAGCCCAGGAGTTACTCATTTCAAGCACTTACTTAAGTCTGGCGCCATTTGGGCATTTGCCCTGGGCGCCATTTGGGCTAGTTACGCCCCTGATTCCATACATTAGTCTTCCTAGCTATAAATGGAATTATCTATCAGATCAGGATCCTGTCCTATGTCTGTAAACTCCTATGTAAAGTCCCTGCCAAATGCAACAACTGTGCCCACCCAGACAAGAATGCATCGGCCGACCCTTAAATATGGCAGCAAAATGTTTTTGCTCACACTATAACATGCAACCACTATAACATGCAACCACTATTCTCACAGAGGACCTAGACATGACACAAAGTATAGAGATGTAACGGGTGGTATTCCGATGCCCTGGAATGTCAACAAACCCAGGTCTGCCCCCACCCCAGAGGTTCCTATCAGATCTTGAAGTACCGCGATGAAGGAGCCGCGCTGTCCCTCTCCCGATCCCAGGCGTGACGTTCTCTAATGCTGTCTGCACAGGATAGGAGGCAATGGAGGTGCAAAAAGACACTCCACTGCCTCCCTTGCTGTTTCCTACCGATGCCGCCTCTTCCACTCTCTCCAGCTCTTCCTCCTGATCTTCAGCCGCTTCTGGCTCTTTTCCACAGGCTGAAGATCTTCTTTCAGCCGCTTCTGGCCTCTCCAGGGACACCAGCGCGCAGCTCTCACCCCTGTCTTCGGCCTCTTCTGGCCACTTCCTCCTACTATGCATGCGTGGTAGCTTATTTACACTACCTACGTACCATTTCTGTACGTAGATTGCGTAAGCTTACGCAATCTACATTCAGAAATGGTACGTAGATAGCGTAAATTCTTAAAACAACGTATGCAACACGAAAACGACGTAACTGTGAATCCAGACCTCTGTACTTATCCTCATGGGGCTAAGTTTTCTTTTACCTTTATACTACTGCTGAAAGCAAGTCCAGAGTTTTGCAGGACTGGCCTTTAGCTGAACTCAGGTCTCCCTCACAAGTATCTGAGGGTGGACTATAGGCTTTAGTGACTCCAATCATCTGTTAGATGGATTAGATGGATATGATAAAAGTCCTCATAATGGAGTTGCTTGCTCTAAGGCTTTTTAAATATTAAATAGACAATTACAGAGACGAAGACATTTATTGCTTAGCTCTTCTAACAATAAAACCTTTACGCTTTATACCCCTGATGCTCTACCATGTATTTTCTTTCATCGTTCCCTTTTCATAATGCAAACACATGGAAATAGCACAGTATAAAGTAAAGTAAAGGTGATGGGCGCTCAATTATGTATGTGTAAAGACAGTACATAGGAGAGACAAGGCTGAGAATGGATTGATTTTTATCTGTGGAAAAGTATATCTTCTTAACTGTGCAATTAAAGCTGACACCTCCTAACACCCTACAACTAGAGTCTTACGTTCATTTATAGAAAATCCAGACTATAATTATAGCTGTCAATGGAAGCATAGTTGCTGCTATTTTCATGCTACTTTCATGAGCTATACTTTTGTACTGAAAAATTCAACATCATATCTGCTGGGGCTCCTACCAGAGGCGGAACTTCAATTGGTGCAACGGCCATGCTGATACAAGGGCCCACAGCAGTCATCACTGCACCTCCGAAGCTCCCCATCGGGTACCTGGGCTATCATCAACGCCAAAGCGTATTTTCTGCACTTGGGCCAACAACTCACTAGTTCCGCCTCTGGCTCCTACTGTCTAAAGCAGCAGTTCTCAACCTTTTTTCAGGGAGCACCTGTAACCCACTATGGGATCAAGTCAAGTTCTATATTACAGATTACGTAGACATAAATATATATTTTTTCTTTTTCCTTATAACATATTTTGCAGTGGTTTTTCTACAAAATCCATTGAATCCTCTTTATTTAAGTCTTTGACTTATGCCATCTGGTATCACACCTGGTTAAAGTACAAGTACGGGTGCTACCTCCTGATAAGCTTGCCCAGTTGCCCTGAGTATCACCAGCCAGTGGTCCAAGTAAGACCAGCGGTACCCAAATCACTGGTCGAGAACCCCTGCTGTAAAGGGATTGTGCTTCTTCAGACCTGTGATTGTCCAAGACACTATTAATGACTTGCATTTATTAAATGAGATGTGTATATTATTCTTACAGTTTTCGTCTTCTAATTGTCATGGGATTACAAAGCACATCCTCATTGTCCTTCTTTATCATCAATCAGTGGGGAAGCACAGTGGCTCAGTGAGTAGCATTTGTGTCTCACAGGTCATTAGTTTGATTCCCAGACTAGGCCTTATCTATGTGTGGTTTGTATGTTCTCCCTGTGTCTGCATGGGTTTCCTCCCGGTCCTCCAGTTTCCTCCCACACTCCAGAAACATACTGGTAGGTTAATTGACTGCTGCATAAATTAACCCTACTGTGAGTGTGTATGTATGTGTTAGGGACCTTAGTATGTAGCTCCTATGGTGCAGGTACTATTGTGAATGTGTAATATTCTCTGTAAAGTGCTACATAATCTGACATATAAAAACCTGTTAATAAATAAATAAAGAAATAATAAGCAAGTACAAGAGGCCTGTCATTTCTCTTTCCTAATTATAATCTTCTTTATTAGGAATTTTATATTGATATGTTTTATTCACTTATTAATAAACAAAACAGATATTTATTCTCTTTTATTATATTCATATTTGCTCAGTGAAAACTGGTTTGCATATTGAATCATATTTCTCTGTATATTTAATGTTATTTACTTAGCTATTATCTCTTATGTTGATGTGATATAAACTATACATTATCACTTATAAAGAGCTCAGAGCTTACACTACCCATTAATAATCATCTCTCTTGAACAACAATTTTTTTTACATTAGTAGCTATAATACAAAGCAAAGCAATATATTATTTAGCAAAATATGCACAAATGTTACATTTAAAGTCATGTATGCAATGTGAGAAACATAAGATAGAAATATAAATACATTTCTAATACAAATAAATTTGATTGGTGAAGAGTTTAGACTCAAATTGCTATAATTACATGTATATGTGTAACGGTTGGTTATGGCGGCACCCTGAAATATAAACAGTCCCAGGCCCGCCCACTACCCCAGAGGTTCCTACCTCCTGGATGGGAGGGTTGACATGGCGAGCCCTGATTGGCTCACCACGGCACCGCAATGCACCATGGTCGCCATGCTGCGGTGAGCCCTGATTGGTTCACCGCACAGTGTAAAGCCAAGTTGGCCGCTGCAAGCCCTGATTGGCTCGCAGCTGCACCATGTGACCGACTGGCAGCCAATCAGAATTGATTGGCCACCAGCCCGGTCTCCCGGTACTCGGGAGGCGCGCTGCCGTCCCCTGCCGCACCTCCCACATATGCAAAGCAAAAGCCTTTGTGTAAAAATTCACAGCTATACACAACTTAAACCAGGCAGTCGATGGACCAGATCTAGGTGTACGTAACATTTTAAAAGCCAGGAAGGATGCAGCACGTACGCTAGGTGGGAGGTATTTAAATAGGACAGTAAGGGCGTGTTTCAGCCTTTACTGCTAAACAGACATTGGCGCCGGTCTCCACTTACACTCATAGGAGTTTGGATACAACACAGCTCCGGATACATTGCCGCAGGGAAGAAGCGTTGGATCTTGGTATTGTAAGTCTGTCTGTGTGAGGGGAGTGGTTACAGATTACAGGAAATTCAGAGCCTGCCATTGTGATTCCAATAAATTGGTTCTCTGTGTCTGGTCCATGGTCTTTCCGGTTCTTGTCTGGATTGGCACATAGGCCCATATTCAGAGTTTAGCAATTTTTACTACTGTTCATGCGAAGTAATTATTTTACGTAATCTATGTATCTTTTTCTTACGTAGATTGCGTAAATGCGGTCTGAATGACACCACAGATCTGTTCATTAGGGGCCTGATTCAGAGATACGATTTCCACGGCACTTAGGAGCGTATATTTAGGATCTTAGAAAATTCGCAAAACTGCGCATGCGTAGTAATAGTGCAACGCCATGTACGGCGGTTAGGAGCGTAAATTCGCTAAGATCGCAAGTGTGAATCGATCGCAAGCACTTAAGATCTTAAGTGCTGCGAATCTTTAAGATCTTAAGGATTTGCATGGAAATGGGCGGGGGGAGGCAGGGAAATGAGGGAAAGTGGGCGCGGGCTGACACTTAAGATCTTAAATATACGCTACTACGTCACTTAAGATCTCAACTGCCAGCGCAGAGTTAGGGCTAGTCAATGGTGGTTTAAGTTTAAGATCCACCGCTGTTTGCAAGGGGAGTGACTCTTTATGCAGTGGGCTGGAACCTGCTAAGATCTTAACCTTAGATGCGTATATTTGCGATCTTTTCACAATCGCATCTCTGAATCAGCCCCTAGGAGAGCAGCAACCAAGGTGCATAGGTAAACACATTGGAGGGCAACAGTTAAAAGCCATGCAACCGGCTGGACGATCGATCATCATATTGAATTTCTTGATGGGCCTATTTTCAGATATAGGCCTGGAGCTATAGTCCCTTCCTCCCCATTGTTAATCCAGCCCTGGAGGAAACCCATGTAAACACAGGATCAACATCTAACCTCCACACAGATCAGGTCAAGGGGAGAATCAATCCTATGACTCCTTGTCCGGGATCCACATCCACATTTTCTTTAACTGATACTCAGATAATAGGAGCTGCTCAATGAATATACATATGAAATCTATTTTATTTCAGTATATCTCATTGGGGTTTGGTTTGTCGCTTAGAACAGCTGATTTGTGATGGACCACATGCCAACGGTAAAGCGGTGACAGCAGAGTTATCGCTGGCTGTCTCCAGGGAATAAGGGTTGTGACAGGGCCCGGACGATCTTCAAAGAATTCCAACAACGACAGGTTTGTTAACATCTCCTATCCCTAATATTCCTAACCCTCCTAGTGCCGCAGACAACATTAACCTTCCTCTTCTAGCAGCTTAACCCTAGCCATCTTCCCTTCTAGAAGCCTAACCCTTGCCTTCCCCTTCTAGAAGCCTAACCCTAACCTTCCCTTTCTAGTAGCCTATTCCTAACCTTCCCATTCAAGCAGTCTAACCTTAATCCTTCCTGTTCCGCAGCCTAACACTAACCTTCCCATTCTAGTAACCTAACCTTAACCCTTCCTGTCCCACAGCCTAACACTAACCTTCCCTTTCTAGTAACCTTACCTTAACCCTTCCTGTCCCACAGCCTAACCTTAACCTTTCCCTTCAAGCAGATAAAAGATAATAAAAAGGACAGTATTGCGCTGATAAAAGGCTGCTGGTACCAAATCCCCAGGGGTTCACCTATTCCCACTAGAAAAGAGCAAAATAAATCAGAGAATGGAATGTTTAACACCAGTGTTAATTTTTTGGTGCTGGTCTCACATCCCATTCTCTGATTATCTTCCCCTTCAAGCAGCATTGTATCCCATCTCATTCCCATGACATGAAAAAATAGAAGCTAAGAAATCCTACATTATTGAAGTGAATTTATTTGTTTTGCTTCTAATAGTGGTACAGATGTTTCTAATGTGGGCAAAATTATTTGTTTACACTCTGATAAATGTAATTTTATTATAATTTATCACATAGTTGCTGACTCTCCAGGAATGTCCGGGAGACTCCCAAAATTCGGGCAGTTCTCCCGGTATTCTGGGAGAGCCGGCAAATCTCCCACTAGGGACTTAAGGCTCGTGGTTTCCATGACACCACAGCCTCAGTCCTGCCCCCCCGCCTGGCAAGGCAACACTAGTTTACTAGTGTTGCTAGGGACAGGAAAGGACTTGGGGCCTGATTGAGATATCCGATATTAACAATAGTTCCGTGCGTATATTTAGGATTGGATCGATTTTGCATCAACTGCGCATGCGTAGTAATCAGGCCCTTGATTCCTATGACGAATTCCTATGAAACCCCGAAAGGGGTAGTTGATAGTCAAGGGGCGGGGTTTAATGATGCAATTTGCATAAATCACACAGTTAAACCCCGCCCCCTGCCTGCAACTATGGCTTCCCTGATTTATCACTGACAACCGTCTTGCAGCAGCCGGAGTCTCTTCCAGTGCTGTAATTCAGGGATGTACTGTATAGCACTTTTCATTTAATTTAATGACATTTAGGTGGGTGCAAAGGACATATCGCAAACTAGAAGAAATCTCTGTGTATTGTCAAAGCATATACTTTAAGGTCAAATGGAGCAGGTGTGTTCTTGCAAATAAGAATGTTAGTGGTTCAGAAACCACCTAGTTTTCAGGAAAGTAATTACAGGAGATTAAGGAAAATGCCAGCAGAAAATTGAGGTGATGAAAGAGCAGAAGAACACAAAAAAAATATATATAGGGAAGGAACTACACAGATGGCGGATGATAGCATTTAGCGTAGTTCTTTTTTAGTATAATATAATATACTCATGATTATCACAACTTGTTTAACAACGGGTATCTGGCAGCCCTGTGTTCCTGACTGCATATGTTTGAAGTCACAAAGCCTCAGTGAACTTTATTTCTATCGAACTGTGATAATGTAGAATATAATTGAGGTCAACTGTTGGCTCAAGACACTCAGAGCTAAATCTAGTCGCTACCAAAGATTGCAATTTTCCTTATTAGAAGAATATAAAACACGCGGTTTCCATGGAACTAGCATAGATTCACAGATGAATAAAAGGTGATAAGCCATGAGATAAAAAACGTTTTTTCTTCTTTTCTATTGTGGAATATCCTGGTTAACCTACAGAGGTTCAGTTGTTGGGCATAAGAGACGTATTTGATTGGTTCTATGTAGACGCTAAGCCACCAATGGGAAATTGCCTTGAACTGTGGGTGCCATACTATAGGAATTGCTTCAGTCTCTGCTACAACTGGCCACAATAATAGATGCATTGACTCAGGGCCGCCATCAGGGGGCGATAGCCAATACTATTGTCCTGGGCCCGGACCTGATGGTGGCCCGCCGATACTTACCTTGCTCTATAGCAGCAGGTATTGGCGATATCCTACCGTCGATATTTGCTGCTCAGGGCTATTCAGTAGCCGGCCAATGCAATGCGCACAGAAGTTCTTCCCTGTGCACCGGCCCACTGTTAAAGCATGTTTGCCGCGCCCTGCCCTACGTGACGTTACCCATGACATTACATAGGGGATGGGGCCCCATGGCTGCGTCCCGGGCCTCGCATTTGATAATGGTGGCCTTCCATTGACTACATGGATTAAACAGGGTTGCCGACTTTTAACAGCTTCCCTTTGGGAGATCCTGGAGGGAAGCCATAGATGCATGCAGGGGGCAGGGTTTAATGACGTGATTTATGCAAATCGTGCCATTAAGGCCCGCCTCCTTGACTAATACCTACCCATTTTTAGCTTTAATAGGGATTTGTGCAAAGTTGCATCATCAAGTCCCTCCCTGTCCTTAGCAACACTGCTAGGCAGCAGGGCAGAACTTGGAAACCATGGTAGTCAAGTCCCTTGCAGAGATTTGCAGGCTCTCCCGGGGGTCTCCCGGACATTTCAGGAGAGTCGGCAGCCCTGGGATTAAATACCATGCCAAGGGTGCTACTTTTTATATAGATTTGCAAATATTACGAAACTGCTGTTTTCTTAGCATTTGCCATTGTCCCTTAATATTAAGCACTCTTCATATAGTTTATAAGTGCAGCCAATAAGGCACATGAAAGAAACGCCATTATAAGGCAGACATCAAATCACAGATCTTGGTACGAGACCATTCTATCTCGCAGTTCTATAAAATGGTCACCCTGAGGCTGATATTTGAAGCATGGGATTAACACCACAGCTGTCTGGTATAAGCAGCTTAGTAATAAAAAACACAGTCACACCATGGTATGGCGTATAAACCTGGGCTGGGATAACTAATGTGTGAAGAAACGGCTAATGCAAGCTGAGTTGTGTAAAAACAATTTTAATCGAGGTGAAAAGCCAGCAAAAGGGATTACAGAAAACCATGTTAGGGCCCCTAAGGGTGAGGAAAACACAACGATCAGAAAATATTTATATAGATAAGCAGATATTTCCAAACCCAAAAGCCATCACGGCGGACAGCTTGTTACAAATGTCCAAGAATGGGATTTTCATGCTAATTTTCTATAGTACTAATTTCTTTAACTTCACTAAATGTCCTGTGACAAGGTTCCGGATTCATAGTTAGGTAGTTCTCGTCTTACACACGTTGTTTTAAGAATTGAGCTACTACATGCGTAGTAGCTTATTTATGCTATCTGCGTACCAGAGAGGGGGAGGGGGACAACATAAAATACGGTAACAGGTGAACTATGCAGACAGAATAAAGGGAGTGAGTGGCCAGTTGTATATACATCTAATAAACTTTAGAAGGGGATAACCAGGTCATACTTCCCAAGACCTGTCACTGCAGGAAAGGTATTCTAAGCCTCCCAGAGATGCTCGGCAAAGCATCCGGATATTGGTAACGGCAGGATTATGTTGGTTGGATGTACTTGGTAAAACCAAAATAATGGTGGTTCGGATTCATGGTTACGTAGTTTTCATCTTACGTACGTTGGTTGAAAAATTGAGCTACTACGCAAACTGTGAATCCGGACCAATGTTGTCATTATTGCTACTTATGATTTATTTTCCCATATGTATAGTTAAGATGATCTTATTCTTAATTAAGTGCTGATATTGTCAGTCATGGTTACGATCCCACAGTCAGTTGTATGACTCTCCTCTACTAAGAAGAAGTCTGACTCTTTTCTGCTAGTAGACCGCCGGGATCAGGATATATGACCGGCTGCAACCACATACATGGATTTATAAACAGTGCACTGTTGAGTGTTGAGCACCGACAGCTCAACCTCTGACAGCTTGCTTACAGTACAGGGGGAGGGGCTGCCATGGGCTCCCCTCTCCTCCGAGTCGTGGCTGCCCACGTGGAGGTGGAGTCGATGGAGCTTTTCTTCCTGCAGTCTCCCTTTATCATGGAAGTTTATCGTAGAGTTGGTTCTTGCGTGGATTTAGATCTAAGAAGCTGCAGCTTCCTAGTTGAGTATATTTAAAACTTTTTCAACTGAGCATATGTGTTCATGCTGACTGCACAATCTATGCAGCCTTGAGGCAAGCAGATTGACCATGTGCGGTCTTTAAAGAGCACATATAGTTTTTTTGAGTAATAGGAGGCGTGGCACTGCAGCCTCTGGGGGGAGTTAGGAGAAGTGGGTGGGGGGAGACATTTAGATTAGGCAGGGAGAAAGGGGTTGGCAGTGTCAGTATGTATTCTCCCTATTTAAGAAGGAAAATAAGCACGGCAAGATAAGATAGCCTATGGCACTTATAAGTGCT
>WWET01002668.1:203469-213728 GCA_011038615.1 Limnodynastes dumerilii | reverse complement strand
CGTGGGGGGCGAACAGGACCTTTAAGTGCAGTTTAATGCTAAACTCAACTTAAGTGCAATGTCAACTTAAATGTGAATAATGGGCCAGAGATCCGATATTAACGATAGTTCCGTGCGTATATTTAGGATCGGATCGATTTTGCATCATTTTGCATCAACTGCGCATGCGTAGTAATAGTGCAACGCCATGTACGTTGAAGATAAGGTCAGAAATGGCTTAAGATCGGACTTGTGAATCGGACGGGGAAGATTCCGACCCTAAGTGCAGCGGAAATATACGCAACTAAGGATTTGCATAGAAATGGGCGGGGGGGCATTGAGATGAGGGAAAGTGGGCGCGCTTACAGACATAGGACCATAAATATACGTAACTAATACACTCTGGTCGGAAATTAATGCGGCCATATAGGGCAAGTCAACGCAGGTGTAGGTTTAGATCTGGCCGGAGGTTGCGAGGGGAGTGACTGTTTATTCAGGTGGGTGTAACCTGTTCCGACCTGCCACTTAATTGCGTATATTTGCGGCCCGATCGCCGACGGATCTCTGAATCAGGCCCAATGTCCTTAGTTACCCTGAGTTAACCTTTCCTTAGACAGTGTAGTTGTTAAATATTGCACAAAAAATTGGTGGCAGAATCAATCATTTATTTGCCTTTCATCATCATCACCACCATCATCATCATCACCACCATCATCAGCATCACCACCATTATCATCATCACCATCATCATCATCACCATCATCAGCATCACCACCATCATCATCATCACCATCATCATCGTCACCTTCATCATCATCATCATCACCATCATCATCATCACCATCATCATTGTCAAATAAGAAAATGCTGGCAGCAACATTTCTTATGACAAGCAAAAATTCTCACTAACACTAAGTGAACCATTTCCCAGCATCTAATTCTATAGCAGTCATTGTCCATGATGACTACAAAATCCCTGGGTTTTCTGATGTTCAGCACAATTCTGCCTCATCCCTACTGTAAATCTGGCCTATCGCTAATCTATAAATGACATCTCCAGTCTACACCATAGATATCCACCTTTCTGTGAATTTCCTAAGAGAGAACACTCCAAATATGCAGTCAATTTCTGTTGTAATCGGGATATTCTGCCATTTATTATTATTAATGTGGCAGCTGAAATGAATCGCCTGTAATTCGTTTTTTTCTTGTTTTTATAAAACTGACATAAAATGAATAATATATATACAAGGAGGATTACTGTGAATATACAATACTCGTTACTAATACACAATGCTTCAACCTGTGTATAAATGAATCAGGTCTTCTAGCTACAGTACTGTATCTCCTACAAAATATAGATATCAATAGAAGCCAATGGGCCTGATCCAGAACAGCGCTTCTGAGCGAATTAACACGTGGCGGAGACGTAAAATCGCCTATTTGTAAGTACTGCGCATGCGCACCATAGAAAATTCGCTCAGTAACGTAGCGTAATTGTGAACGTATGGGCCATTCACGTATGTGTCACGTAAATCCTTACGTGTGGGCGTGCCAATTTTATGTGAATCCAAAATACGTTATGTAGGCGGGGGTTTGTATTTAAAGTGTATAGTATGGGCGTGCTTGGGGGTTTGTATTTAAAGTGTACAGTATGGGCGTGCTTAGCTGCGTAAATACGTGTTGCCCATACGTACGTGTGCGGATCCCATCGGTTACGTTGCCAAAAGTTAAGGTAGGATTTGGAAAGCGTATCTTGACAAAATACGTACATTCAAGGGGTGTGCCTAGGGGAGTGTATAGAAGGTACGCACACGAAAATACGCTACCCCAATGTGTGATAATAAAAGGAAGAAATGGTTTTATACAGAACAAATCAAAGAGACTCCACCGAGCTGTCTCTGAGACAGGGGAACGGATTTACAGATTCGTATTTACTATGTGTGAATTTTTACGCTCGCATCTAGCAAGGCCACACCCATAACACTCCCCTCGCACGGATGTTTTTACGGTGACTTCCGCCTTCATAGGGCACCCTTATCTCTACGTGTGTACTTACGCTCCTATGTTACATACGTACATGCGTATTGATCTAACCACGCCCTCAAATGCCCATTTAAATACTTCCCCTCACCCATTTTCACGCAACTTCTACCGTCCGGATTAAAACCACGCCCCCCCCCCTGTACATATGTCCCTAGGTGCGATTCACAAGTCCGTGCCTAAAGTACTTACGCGCGTAAATACTACGTAATTTGCTTGAAAAAGTAACTACGCATGCACAGTTAATCCGCTCCTAAAAATACGCACACAATCCGCGGTAAAAACGGATCTGTGAATATTGCCCAGGTTCTCTAATTCTACACAGGCAGGTTATCAAGAGTGTATGCTGTGTCCTGGACACATGTTATGTAATCCAGTAAATTCATTATGTATAAGCCCTAGAATCAAGAAGTCTCTTTGTCAGTTACTGGTATAACAGAAACTATTTTATTATGGTTATTTTATCTTAATATTAAAGCACTAAGTAATTTTCCAAGAGCTATTTTTTATGATTGTAAAACCCAGAATTTCTCACTGAAAATCCAGATTTGAAACTATACTTGATTTTTTGCATTCTGTCAGGGGTGTATCTATGGGTCCAGCTCCCCTGGCAAAGTAAGGGACTGCCCCCCCCCCATTAACCATTTACTCCCACTACTCCCATCAAGCGCCTCCAGCTTCCCCCAGTACTCCCATCATGTGCCTCCAGTCCTCCCCAGCACTCCCATCATGTGCCTCCAGCCCTCCCCAGTACTCCCATCATGTGCCTCCAGCACCTGTAAGTAACCCAAGGTGTACCTTTACAGGGGGAACTTCTTAAAACCAATCCTTCCCTGCACATCGCCCACTGCAAATCATCCAGTGGTTGAAGCATTGTGGATCTGTCAGACTACCACTCCCTAGAGCTACAGTACAAGTGACTGAGAAGAGTCAGCCACCCCAGAACACACATTACTCATTTTAATATTAATAAATAAATTAGCTGTTATATTTATTTATTTATGTAAGTTTGTATTAGGTGTTAGAGTTGAGCAGGTTTACTTTAGTTGGGTTTCAATAATATAAAACCTGATCCAGACTTAAGAACTCTGGGCCAGATCCAGACCTATGTACGACAGTGGACTTAAGCAAGTCATTTGTGTAAGACCCCTGTCTCGGAACATCTGAGCATGCGCACGACACAGCGCACCTACAAATGCACATAACTAAGTTACGTACGTGTGTAAGTACGCTGAAGGGGCTGACCCTTCTTTTACGATGGCTGAATCCCAGACATTCAGACGGGATAGCCATTTAAATGAGGAGTTGGGGGAGGGGAAGCCCCGTTAAGACTAGAATTGCGTTCCTACGGCCGCAGATCTAGTCGTAAACGTTAAGGTAACTATCTGGACACGTAACGACAGCAGGGAGTGCTGGGGGTGTGCACTCCCCTCTACAGACCTGCGCACACACATAAAACGTGTAAAACTTTCTGCACGCACAGTATTACTTAAGTCCATATGGAAAGTCCATATTGCTCCTATGACACTCCCCTCTCATGTATGGTTCCCATAATCCTACCTTACCTTCTACCTGCATGCTAAGATGTATGGGAGTGCCTAACCCTGATAATACTATCCAATTTAAATGCCTCTCCCCCGAACACTGCGTTTAACTTTGAAAGCCACTTCGAAAAAGAGCCGTGAACGGCTTGAAACGCATCAGAGGGGTGCGGCTGCTTCACTAGGAAGCCTCCTATTAGCGGACCCTGAGTGAGCCCACGAGGACCCGGGCTGTGGACTCCCAGAAAGGACTCTTTTCCATCAGCCTTTTTCAGGATGTTCTGGTAGGCGGGGAGGGAAACCATACGTGGCAGAGCTAATTTTATATATTTTAAAGTATTTAAAGTTTTTAAAGTATTTTATTTGACATATTGCACTAGATTTTTTTTCCCTATGTTTGCTCTCTTTTATAACATCGATGAAAGAGACAGCGTTGGAATATAACTTTGTTACAATAGACTGTTTCCTTACTATTGGCTGCCTGCCATCCTGCATTTTTAGTTGATTTTTTACGGTTTAATTTTATTGCTTTACTACACTGAAGCGCTGGAATCTCTGTTTTGGTTTATAATAGTGTGTATTAATTGTATCAAACATCAAATTAGTGATTATTTAACTTGGAAAGGTTATGGACCAGATTCAGATTTAATAAGCTTTTCCGTGCGTTCGTAATAGATCCGTACATTAATACAATATAAGGACGCGTCACAAAAGTAACGGATTTCGGAACACTTCCGTGTTGTGAATGCAACCTTATTGTTAGCGCACGTATATGTGACGGAAGTGAAACGTTCGCAAATAGAACCGCACATCTACTACATCACCACGCCTATATTTTGACGTACTGAATTTACTTACGCATCATTCCAATTACGCTTTGTAACTCCATGGTCTGCACATGCGCACTAAATAGAATAACCCCACTTACGTATTTTGCGTGCGTAAATTACCATTATGAAGCATGGGTAACGTGACCATTTATTTTTTTCCTCAAAACGGGACATCTACTAATTTTTACGGGGGCCCACCACATAGTCAATGGACGTGGTCAAGTATCAATGCAACTTGCAAATAAATTGTGTATCATCTGTTACACCCACAGACTGTTTCAACAGCTCAGTGTGAAAAGCTTGTTATACTATTAATTCTCAGTTACAGTGACCCATATAATTACATTGAGTATCCTACTGACATATATACAAGGCAAAGAACATACTACTGATCACCATACAATAAGGACCAATTAAGATAATAGCATCTTCATCCTAGTTACCACCATACAATACAGACTATATCCTAGCTATTGCCATACCATACACACTGCACCCATGTTATCACCATACAATACACATTGCATCCTAGTTATCACAATATAATACACATTGCATCCTAGTTATCACTATACAATACAAATTTCATCCTAGTTATCGCTATACAATACATTTTTGTCCAGCCAGCCTCATTTCCCCTTTTATTTTTGTCCAGCCAGCCTCATTTCCCCTTTTATTTTTGTCCAGCCAGCCTCATTTCCCCTTTTATTTTTGTCCAGCCAGCCTCATTTCCCCTTTTATTTTTGTCCAGCCAGCCTCATTTCCCCTTTTATTTTTGTCCAGCCAGCCTCATTTCCCCTTTTATTTTTGTCCAGCCAGCCTCATTTCCCCTTTTATTTTTGTCCAGCCAGCCTCATTTCCCCTTTTATTTTTGTCCAGCCAGCCTCATTTCCCCTTTTATTTTTGTCCAGCCAGCCTCATTTCCCCTTTTATTTTTGTCCAGCCAGCCTCATTTCCCCTTTTATTTTTGTCCAGCCAGCCTCATTTCCCCTTTTATTTTTGTCCAGCCAGCCTCATTTCCCCTTTTATTTTTGTCCAGCCAGCCTCATTTCCCCTTTTATTTTTGTCCAGCCAGCCTCATTTCCCCTTTTATTTTTGTCCAGCCAGCCTCATTTCCCCTTTTATTTTTGTCCAGCCAGCCTCATTTCCCCTTTTATTTTTGTCCAGCCAGCCTCATTTCCCCTTTTATTTTTGTCCAGCCAGCCTCATTTCCCCTTTTATTTTTGTCCAGCCAGCCTCATTTCCCCTTTTATTTTTGTCCAGCCAGCCTCATTTCCCCTTTTATTTTTGTCCAGCCAGCCTCATTTCCCCTTTTATTTTTGTCCAGCCAGCCTCATTTCCCCTTTTATTTTTGTCCAGCCAGCCTCATTTCCCCTTTTATTTTTGTCCAGCCAGCCTCATTTCCCCTTTTATTTTTGTCCAGCCAGCCTCATTTCCCCTTTTATTTTTGTCCAGCCAGCCTCATTTCCCCTTTTATTTTTGTCCAGCCAGCCTCATTTCCCCTTTTATTTTTGTCCAGCCAGCCTCATTTCCCCTTTTATTTTTGTCCAGCCAGCCTCATTTCCCCTTTTATTTTTGTCCAGCCAGCCTCATTTCCCCTTTTATTTTTGTCCAGCCAGCCTCATTTCCCCTTTTATTTTTGTCCAGCCAGCCTCATTTCCCCTTTTATTTTTGTCCAGCCAGCCTCATTTCCCCTTTTATTTTTGTCCAGCCAGCCTCATTTCCCCTTTTATTTTTGTCCAGCCAGCCTCATTTCCCCTTTTATTTTTGTCCAGCCAGCCTCATTTCCCCTTTTATTTTTGTCCAGCCAGCCTCATTTCCCCTTTTATTTTTGTCCAGCCAGCCTCATTTCCCCTTTTATTTTTGTCCAGCCAGCCTCATTTCCCCTTTTATTTTTGTCCAGCCAGCCTCATTTCCCCTTTTATTTTTGTCCAGCCAGCCTCATTTCCCCTTTTATTTTTGTCCAGCCAGCCTCATTTCCCCTTTTATTTTTGTCCAGCCAGCCTCATTTCCCCTTTTATTTTTGTCCAGCCAGCCTCATTTCCCCTTTTATTTTTGTCCAGCCAGCCTCATTTCCCCTTTTATTTTTGTCCAGCCAGCCTCATTTCCCCTTTTATTTTTGTCCAGCCAGCCTCATTTCCCCTTTTATTTTTGTCCAGCCAGCCTCATTTCCCCTTTTATTTTTGTCCAGCCAGCCTCATTTCCCCTTTTATTTTTGTCCAGCCAGCCTCATTTCCCCTTTTATTTTTGTCCAGCCAGCCTCATTTCCCCTTTTATTTTTGTCCAGCCAGCCTCATTTCCCCTTTTATTTTTGTCCAGCCAGCCTCATTTCCCCTTTTATTTTTGTCCAGCCAGCCTCATTTCCCCTTTTATTTTTGTCCAGCCAGCCTCATTTCCCCTTTTATTTTTGTCCAGCCAGCCTCATTTCCCCTTTTATTTTTGTCCAGCCAGCCTCATTTCCCCTTTTATTTTTGTCCAGCCAGCCTCATTTCCCCTTTTATTTTTGTCCAGCCGACCTCATTCCTGGACAAAAAGAAAGGGGGGAATGATGCTGACTGGACAAAAATCAAGGGGAAATGAGGCTGACTGGACAAAAACAAAGGGGGAAATCCCTTTATTTTTGTCTAGTCAGCCTCATTTCCCCTTTAGTTTTGTAAAATGGCAGGTATCCCGGGAGAGTCGGCAACCCTGCATTATGAAGCATGCGTCATGTAACACAGATGATATGTAATACAGGTCATTATGAAGCATGGGTCCTGTGACAGATAATAGGTAATACATTATGAAGCATGGGTCATGTAACACAGATAATATGTAACACTGATCTTTATGAAGCATGGATCATGTAACACAGATAATATGTAATACTGGTCATTATGAAGTATGGGTCATGTAACACAGATAATATGTAATACTGGTCATTATGAAGCATGGGTCATGTAACACAGATAATATGTAATACTGGTCATTATGAAGCATGTGTCCTGTGACAGAAAATATGTAATACTGGTCATTATGAAGCACGGGTCATGTGACAGATAATATGTAATACATTATAAAGCATGGGTCATATAACACATATGATTTCCAAGAAAGTTTATTACCTGGTTGCCGACTCACCCGGAATATCAGGGAGACTCCCGATTTTTGGGCCGTTCTCCCGGTATCCCGGGAGAGCCGGCAAATCTCCCACATGCCCCGACATCCCCAAAAAATCACCCATGTAATCCCTAAAGATACTAGGGATGGGCGGGACTTGATGATGTCATTACCCCTTTAAAGCCTGAGATAACACTGGTGAATGACAGGGGCGGGACTTAATGACGCGTTTTGCATAAAGCGTGTAATTAAGCCCCGTCTCCTCGTAGTAATCTATGGTTTCCTACGGGTTCTTCCGGAGGGAAGATTTCAATAGTGGTTTATTATGTAACATTGGCTTCATGTAACACATAGTATTCTTAATCATATACTAAAGGTTACTCAAGTTATCATGTAACATAGGAAGCTAGTTATCCTGGGTCATCACACCACAAGTCATTATGTGACACAGGTCATTATGTAAAGCAGATCATCATATCGTATGAGTTATTACACAGTAAAATTATATAGTATGCGTAAACATGTAATATGGGTCATTATAAAATGTAGTCCCATGTAATGTGGTTTATTATGTAATAGGCTATCATATAATAAGGCATATCATAAAACACCAATCACAATGTAAATAGATAGTGTAACAGGGGCATCATGAACTGTCGTTTGAATTGTATTTTTAATATACAGAATTAATGGAGTAAATGGCTGTGAATAGCATGAGGTTTAATTATCTTCTTCCTGAATAGATTTTATTGGATTACTGGTTGGAGCGCCAGTGGTTCCCATTCTGATTGCGTTGTTTGAAATTCTGGCTGTATTTGGCTTTTTCTTCTGGTAAGTTACTGAATTTCTCAAGATTGTGTTGTATTTTTTATTGGATGCTTCCATAACAGTATATTAATATTTTACTATTCCTAATATAGGCTGCTCTCTCTCATTTCTCCTCAATGCTAGTGATATCATTGTACCCTAATCATCTACAGACCCCTCTGTCCCCTTCATTCTAGATGTCACCTTCATTCTGGATGTCACCATTTAGGATGTCCCCATCATTCTGGATGTCACCATTCAGGATGACCCCATCATTCTGGATATCCCCATTCAGGATGCCCCCATCATTCTGGATGTCACCATTATTCTGGATATCACCATTCAGGATGCCCCCATCATTCTGGATGTCACCATCATTCTTCATGTAACCATTCAGGATGTCCCCATCAGGCTGGATGTCACCATTCAGGATGTCCCCTTCATTCAGGATGTCCCCATCATTCTGGATGTCATCATTCAGGATGTCCCCATCATTCTTCATGTAACCATTCAGGATGTCCCTATCATTCTGGATGTCACCATTCAGGATGTCCCCATCATTCTGGATGTCACCATTCAGGATGTCCCCATTATTCTGGATGTCACCATTCAGAATGTCCCCATCATTCTGGATGTCACCATTCAGGATATCCCCATCAGGCTGGATGTCACCAATCAGGCTGTTCCTATCATTCTGGATGTCACCATTCAGGATGTCCCCATCATTCTGGATGAGGACAGCGAGACAGCAGGGTTTCTGATATGTAACTAGCAGAGAAGAGCTTATGTAACTTAATGATCCTATTAGAAATACAATAGGGACTCGTCTGTCCAGCAATCCCTGGCAGTTATCTTCTAAGCAGCTTTTCTCCTCTGTACTGCTCTTTTCTCCCTGCTGCAACCATTAGAAAATTTACACACATGATCGCTGGGGCCCGATGACTTATTTTACATATTAAGATAACGTTTCTACCCAGTAATGTTCTATAATGAAGCTCTTTTTCATAACTTCTGTAGGTATAAGAAATGTCAGGCAAAAAGGGAGGTTTTCCTTGAAGAAGTTGTCGTCCACCAAACAGGTAATAATAATTAGGTAATGGCATCATGGGGCCAGATTTTCTAAGCTGTGGGGTTTGAAAAAGTGGAGACAATGCCCATAGCAACCAATCAGATTCTAGCTGACATTCTTTAGTATGTATTAGGAAAGTGAGAGCTAGAATCTGATTAGTTGCTATGGGCAACATCTCCACCTTTCCAAACCCGCAGCTTAGTAAATCTGAGCCATGCTGTATACTACCCACAACACAGAGAAAATCATCTCAGTTATCAGTTACATTGTCACCTTGGCAAAAACACGGTGTGCATGGTGTATCTCCCTTGGGGGAGATACAGGCAGATCTAGAGACGCTAGGGGTGTATCCAATCACAACTTTAAATTATGTCATAAATATAAAGCTGACCAATAGCCCTTTCCCACTTTGTTCCTAAGTTTTAATAAACTAAGTGTGAAAGTCCTGACTCAGACTTATGACAAATTCAGCCATAAGTAAAAGCACATTGAAAATCACGTGACCTATATTCGGAAGCCTCTTTATCATTTTGGAAAGTTTTCTCTGTGGCTGTATACTGTGTATACTGTATACTGTGTAGAGCATTTGCATCATTAGTATTAGCAACACTACTAGTAGTAACAAGGGTAGAAAATGTAAATCAATGCATCTACAGTGACAACTGCAATTATATTTTGGGTGAATGCTCTGCATACATGTCCCCCTTCTAAACATGCCGCAGCCCCGATTCTCTCTGTGCACCTCAATTATCTACAAGTATAACTCTCACACATTTATATGAGCCTGTTTTCTGTATATTTGGGAAACCCCAAATGTTGCTGTATCAACAAGAGTAGGTTTACTCTGAATCATTGTATACACTTTGTAATAATTCTGCATTATATATATAT
>WWET01002668.1:174576-191285 GCA_011038615.1 Limnodynastes dumerilii | reverse complement strand
ATATTAGAAATTAAACTCTTGCCCTTATGTATAAATCCCCAATATATTATAGATTGTATAGCAGGGCCCTCTTACCCACTCAGTCAATTGTAAAGCAATACGTAATCTGATGGCGCTATATAAAAACCCATTAATAGATAAATTAATAAAGTAGCGCCTTAGACTGGCAATAAAGGACATGCCTTGCAAGTGACAGTTTCCCAGGACATTTTGATTTGTAGTAAGTAAACAAAAAAGTAGGTTTATTTTTAACTAAATGTGGTCATCTGGGGGAAAGGGCTTAATTTGTCCTAAATAAAGTCCTGTAGTTCAGTGAAATTGATGAGCCATTGAACTTACTTTGGACCAAATCCACAGATCACAATGATAGCCCACTTACACACGCAGGACTGGATCCAGACTTAAGTGCTTGAACTTAGTTACTCCTGGGCTAAACCATGTTGATTGCAGGGGAGTCATATTTCAACTGTTGCAAACAGTATTAGAGTTGAGAGGTGATGTTTCCTATCCCAAGTGTAAATAACAGTGTGATAGTAAAGCTGGTCAGTTGTGCAGTGCAGTAAGCAATTCAAAGATATATCCCTGCATGCAAAGAATACAATTAACTTGACTCCCCCTGCAATCAACATGGTTTAGCCCAGGAGTAACTAAGTTCAAGCACTTACTCTGGATCGAGTTGAGAGGTGATGTTTCCTATCCCAAGTCTAAATAACAGTGTGATAGTAAAGCTGGTCAGTATCTGTGTGCAGTAAGCAATTCAAAGATATATCCCTGCATGCAAAGAATACAATTAACTTGACTCCCCCTGCAATCAACATGGTTTAGCCCAGGAGTAACTAAGTTCAAGCACTTACTTGAGTCTGGATCCAGCCCAATGTTACACTATCCTTGGCAACCACTAGCCGAGACGCGGAGTCTAACTAGGGTCTGGTCTGCGCTAGAGACTCTGATGGTGGAGATAGTCTGGGCTGGAGGATACCTAGCAGGTCGTGGCCCTTGGCAGTGGACCCAGTAGCTGACTAGAACCTCCGTTAGGTGGGTAAGTAGAAGCTGCTGATGGTAGAGACTCAAGGATACAACCTGCATACAAAACAGATGTGAGGAGATGGTAACGCTCAAATGGGTCCCAAATGGTATAGCACAAGTAATCTTCAGAGGTGAGAAGATGGAAACACTCACGCAGAAGACAGAGACTAGTACAGAGGAAAAAACAAAACAACCCAGAGAATGGAAGGAGAGGGCAGGAGTGGAGATTAGGAGCAGGAACAAGGAAGGAGGCAGGAATGGATGGGACAGACTGGCCTGGAGCAGATCACAATAACTGGCTTAACTGTAATGAGTTTGCAGAGCGTGAAATATGCCATAAATGGCAGTGTTAGACTGTCACTGCTAGCCCTGATATAGAGGTCGCTGGCCAGTGATTGGACAGCAACCTACCAGCCCACCATCTAAGGATGTCGATCAACCGTTATTAAACCGTAATGGCGTTTTTTTACACTCTATCCAGACATTTGTGCTGTTTCCTTTTTAAGGACCGGATCCAGATTTAAGATCGTCAGGTGATTTACGCACGCAATGCGCCCTCCAGATGTTACGCTAGGATTACTATAGTAATCCTAGCGTTTAAACAATCGGACGGCGCTTTGGCCGGCCGGAGCCCATGTGCGTGCAAATGGGCTGTGCTTCCCTTCCGCCCGCTAAGGCGGGCGGGGGGAAGCATGTAAAGTGTACAGTGTGGGAGGGGCTCCCACACTGTAGCGGATCAGCTGATCCGCCTGTCGCATAAAGCCCGCACGACAGAGGGGAGTGACAGGGGGTGTGCACTCCCCTCTGTCTCACGTAGTTTCAGACCCGGAAAGCACGCGGAGGTCTGGATCCGGTCCTATGTGAGGATGGTAGGCTGAACGGCTTGTAAGTTGGTGTGAGGGGAGTAGGAGGGATCCAGGTTTGGATATTTGCTGCCACCACTCTCCCCATCACTCCAGTCCAAAGCTTGTTAAAATAAAGTCCAGGTTATTGCATAGTTGCCTTCCGGGAGAAACAAGAGATGGCGGCACAGGGTGGGGCTAGAGGGTGTGGTTTATGCAAATCACATCTGAAACCCTGCCCCCTGTCTAATCAAAGCTGCCGTTCATAGGGTTTCTAAAGTCCTTTTGGGACTAGATGTTATCAAGCTACACCCATCCTTATCAATGGTTTTGGTTTGAAGCACTGCCTCAAGCCCAGATCTGGGAGATTTTCTTGGCTCTCCCGGGATTCTGATAGCAATACCTGAATTTTGGGAGTTTCTGGACTGAACCGTTTGTTCAGTCCACCCTAATTTCCCTTTACTCAATAGTTATTTTTACTTAAAAGTCTGAAGCTGAAAAACAGTTCTAACAAATATGCCCCTAGATGATTTCTTTATAAAGAAAAGACAATTTAATGTGACTTATAAAAAAATGAATTTTATGCTTGCAGATAACAGAGGTGCTCAGCTGTCTTGTATTTTAAACACTGATGCCAGATCCCTGCTGTTTCCAGGTTACTGTGCGGACGAGGGGGAATCCCTCTCCTCACACTCACAAGTTTAAAATGGACTCTAGCCTAAAATTTCTGAGCTGCCCATATTTGAAATGGAGACACCCGGGCGTTTAGATAGATTTAAAGGTCTTAAGATTCTAACATGTCCTCACTGTACATAGTGGGTCAGATTCAGTTGGGGATTAGGCATGTAGTGGGCCTATTCCCGGGGCTGAGACAAAATCAGTGATGTGAATTTGTGTGACGTGCCGTTCCGGAGGCACATTGCGCCCAATTGAATCTGCCCATTTGGATATATCCACCCCCTCACCCCTGATTATTACCCATTTCCGCCCACCATCAGATCCACGGAAGCCATGCTGAAAGTGTGGCCCAAGCACATGTGTCTTCGGTCTGGATTGGGCTCACTTGCCCGAGCATTCTGTTAGCGTACATTGAGTACAATTATCTACCTCCTCCCTCCCACAGAACTCAGCTTTAAGCTCCAAATGGTGGAAGCAGTAAGTTGCTTTGGGATCTGGATTGCCATAACCGTGTGCACCTTTGTTCTTGGCATTGACAGTGTATTAAAAGATGACTTACATAAGCACAGCCAAAGTATTTTCCCTGTATGCAAAAAATAATAATAATTAATTTGCAACAGGATTTGTCAAGGTGCAGATTTGCGCCTGTTCTTACTGTTGCTCTCAAAACTCTGGCCCCAAGTGTCACTAGTCAGCAGTATTGTTCATTGGACATGCCCTACTATGGCCATGCCCTTCTCCCCAATGCTGTTCAAGCTTTTGTCTTCACCCCTTCCACCAACTACCAGGTTGTCAGTATTTAAACTAATAAAGTTTTTTTTTTGCTTTGCTTTTGATTGTGGTGTGTGATTTAGTGGAATGAAAGCCTAATGGAGCATCAAGAGAGATTTCTTCACAAGAAGTTGAAAAGAGGCGTAACACCGCTGCTTTTCTACCACATTGATACAAGCATGCATGTCAAGAGTCTGAAATTGCTATTAATGGGCAGCTAATGGCTTGATAGGAAATTATCTCAGCAACATTATACAAGCATCTGAGGGTGTTGTTGACAGAAACATGAAAGTGTGTTCCGGGTATTTATAGGAAAATGCGCAGCAATACATTTTCTCTTTATATAAAACACACTCAGGGGCAGAATTAAGCTCTGTCATGCCCCATTGCGAGTTTTTGAGGGGGTTTAATACAGCTCTGCCCACCTGCTCTGAAAAGAACACACATGCACAGACCCAGAGACAATTCCACCTCTTTTTCCTTATTTTCTCAAGAAACTTTATAAAACAAGACTGGGTAATGATAGACAGACTGAGTGGTGCTATCAAGCAAGGCACATACAAGCACGATTTCCCTGGTTCCTGGCAAAACACTCTGATGGACGAAGAAATTGTGTAGAATCATGCACAATCTCTAGACACTTCTTCTGACTCTGCATTGCCATCCTTATAGGATCGGCACAATGTTGGTTGCATTGAGCCTAATCCAGACCTACGCTGATGCACTGTGCTTAGTAAAGCACAGCATATCGGCATGTACTTCCCTCGACGCTCCCACCTGTCCCAGCGTATTTTCCCACGCTTACGCCGGCTGAAGGCTACCTTAACTTCAGCCAGCGTAAGCGAGGGTAAATACACTGGGACAGGAGTGTATTAACTAAAACCCCTCTCTCCCTCATTACACTCCTTCCCCCCAACTACCTACACTAACCTTTGCGTAATAACGGCGAGGAACGCTCCCTCAGCTGTTACTACGCTGCTACTGTGGACGCCCGATCTTCGATCAGGTGTTGCCGTAGTTACGCCGGCCAGCTGTTGGCCGGCGTAACTATGGCAACACCCGGTCGAAGATGCATTCCAGCCAATCTTATGCTTACGTCCAGTGTATTACTGCAGGGCATCGTAGGTCTGGATCAGGCCCATTGTCTCTGAAAACCCACCAGCACTAATACTATTAAAATTTGTGATGTTTTGTCAGCATTCCAACAAACCATCATACACACAATACAATTATTGGGCTAATCAGTCTAATTTCAGCTTATCGGCTTAATTACTATACAGTATGTACCCAAATAAAGAAGGTCCTTTGGGATGTGACTTTGACAGGTGAAGACTCAACATCATGATAGGGGTAGGGTTAGAGGGGTGTGGGCCCTGATAGGACCGTTTTCTCCCAGCTAATTGTGAATTGGCTGTGATTTCAATTGCATATGCATATGCCTGGATGAGGCATAGCAATCGATCCACGGAGCACCGAGCTTTTGGTGCTCCGAAAGGTAAGGAAAAAAAGTACCCCAATTCTAACCCTAACCCTCCCCTCTTATTACCCTAAACCTAACCTTCCCTTCCCCGCAGCCTGACCCTAACCCACCATCTCCCGCAGCCTGACCCTAATTCTCCCTTCCCTGCAGCCTGACCCTAACCCTCCCTCTCCCGCAGCCTGACCCTAACGCTCCCTCCCCTGCAGCCTGACCTTAACACTCCCTTCCCCGCACCCTGCAGAGGTTACCCTGCAGTCCTGCAGTATCGGCGGTTGCGATATTTCCAAATCAGAATGGGTGAGTATACTCACCCATTCTAAAAAAAAAAAAATCTAAAATGGGGAGTATTCGAAATAGGGAGATCCGAAAAGGAACTTTCGGATGTCCCTATTTCGGAAATCAGATTTTCTAACCGGAGACTGTCATCGGGGTTAGAGATAGGCTTCCTTTAGGGTTAAGGAAAGGCTGCAGTTAGGTTTAGGCTACAGTTAGCATTAAATTTAGGGTTGGATTTAGGTTTAGGGTTAAGCTGCAGACCTTGTCTGGCATTGCTAAGGTTGATATAATAATACTGTTGACCTTAATGTTGTCAAGATTACAACCCTGTCGACTTTCATTCATTGTCACTCCTAATGCTGTCGACTGTATGAATTTTGGCAAAGTGACTGTCCATCTTGTATACACACCCTTCATTATACATTATCATTGTCTTCCAGGACATTTCATTGAATATTATATTCCACAAAGACAGAGTTTAAAGTTAATTTTGCCATATTAATAGGTTGCTTTAGTTGTTTTAGTTGACAAGAATATAATGTGAATCCAGGTAGATGTACAGCCCAGTGGCAATATAATGGGGGTTACCACATCTGCACAGTTATAAATAATCAATGAATTGCTCAGTGCTTGTTCATCTTTGGGTTTGACCCTGGCTGTAATCATCTGGGATACTTGTCAGGTATATTGGGATAATAAATGCTGCTTTTAGATGCAAGAGTTTACTCAAGGTAACTTGGCACCGTGGGCAAATCACTAGGAAAGCCTACTGAGAGAACAGAATATTTACCTCTTTTTGCTTTCTTAGCTTTTAGCTTCTCGCCTTATATATTCTCTGATCCTTCTCAGTGTCAGTGCTCAAGGCTAAGAATTTAATTGTCTCTCTTCACCTCCTATAGTTAATGTCAAAACTTGAAAACTTGAGATAATCAAGCAGCCCCTGGGATGGATAATGTGCTTATTTGAACACATTCAGACTATAGACTTAGAATAATTCTGCATGACAGGGGGAAATAGAGTTTGTTTTTATATTATGCTGGTTAAGCCTATGGTAATTCTAAAATTGATCCTAGGATTTGATCTTATGTAGTATATACTGTATTTTTAAGTAAATCCATAGATAATAACATGACGTTGGATCCAGACTTCTGATTTTTCTAAGACCATGTCCACGAGCAAAAGATTGAAATAGATCTGTAAGGCTAGGTGCTCACGTATCCAATCATACATGAGATGCAATGGCTCTTACAATGTCCCTGATGATTCAAGTTCTGATGAGCATCCAATTCATGTGTATACACTATACCAATTTACCAGCAGTTATGAGATCATCATCTCTCCTTCCCATCTTCTGAAACAGTCGTGACTACGTACATACTGGACCTAATCCAGATCTCTATGCATTCTCTGTAAGTCCATACAGAAGAGGGGAGTGCACTCCCCTGTCACTTTCCCTTCTCTTGTGCACTTTTCTGGACAATTACGTGTCCAGAACCGTACCTTAACTTCTTCACATAGATCTCCCCACGGCCCTTCATTAGCATGCCTATCTGGCGGGGGTTAATCTGGCCTCTTCCTCTGATCTTCCCTCTCTTCTGGCTTCTTCCCCTTCCCCTGAAAACACACTTTTGCCTTCCCCATCGTTTAAAAACCTAACCTTGGGCTGGATCCAGACTTAAGTAAGTGCTTGAAATTAGTTACTCCTGGACTAAACCATGTAGATTGCAGGGGGAGTCAAGGTAATTGTATTCTTTGCATGCCTGGATATATCTTTGAATTGCTTACTGCACACAGATACTGACCAGCGTTACTATCACACTGTTATTTAGACTTGGGATAGGAAACATCACCTCTCAACTCTAATAGTGTTTGCAACAGATGAAATATGACCCCCCTGCAATCAACATGGTTTAGCCGAGGAGTAACTAATTTCAAACACTTACTTAAGTCTGGATCCAGCCCCTTGACCCAACCTCACCCTCCAACTACCAACTCATCTCCCTTCTCCCCTTTGCCTCCAAGTTGCTTGAACGGCTTGTTTACAAGCGTCTAATCAGCCACCTCACCAGCCACCCCATCCTGGACCCTCTTCAGTCTTGGTTCTACCCCCTTCATTACACTAAATCTGCCCTGACTAAGGTCACTTCTCCCTTCTCATTCTTCAGACACTGTTAATCACCCTCTTCTGCCCCACACCCTTCACTCTCTCTGCCTCTCTGGCACTGTCCACTCCTGGTTCTCCTCCTATCTCTCGGAATGCTCCTTCTCTGTCTCAACCCCCAGCTCCTCCTCCCCTACCACTTCTCATCCTGTTGGTGTTCCCCAGGGCTCAGTTCTTGGTTCCCTTCTCTTCTCACTGTACACCTCATCTTTGGGTGACCTCATCAGCTCCTTTGGCTTTCACTAACACCTCCAACTCCGACGACACTCAAATCTATCTCTCCTTCCAGACTTCTCCCCCTCTCTCCTGTCCAAAGTATCAGATTAACTCTCGGCCATCTCCTCATGGATGTCCCAATGCTTTCTCAAGCTTAACATGGACAAAACTGAAATCATGGTCTCCCCTCCTTCATGTATTCCCTCTACCCTTACTATCACCATTGCTATTGGTGTCTCCACCATCTCCTCCTCTAACCAAACACGTTGCCTGGGCGTGATCCTTGATACCTCACTTTCCTTCACCTCTCAGATCTGCGCCCTCTCACTGTTTTGCCACTTTCACCTCCGCAACATAGCTCGCATCTGACCCTTCATAACCACAGATGCCACTAAAATGCTTGTTCACTCTCTCATTAGCTCCTGTATCGACTACTGCAACATTTTTCTATCCAGCCTCCCTCTGGTCTGTCTCGCTCCCCTACAATTCCCAGCCAGACTCCTCTTCCTCTCTGAAGGCACTGCTTCCACCAACTCTCTCTGACTATCTCTACACTGACTTTCTGCCCCTTTCAGAATTCTTTACCTTTTCTCTCTACTGTCTCTCTCTCTCTCTCCCTATTCGGGTGCTTCTACACACACATCCTGCATCTTTATTCTCCATACATATTGTTCTGCTATTTTTGTACTGTACTTTATTTTTGCATTGTACTTGTATTGTATTCCTTATTTATTTGAACTTGTACCCTGTCTGTTATGTATGTGTAATATATGTAACTATTGCCTTTGTACAGCGCTATGGATACCGTTTGACACCTTATAAGTAAATGTTAATAATAATAATAATCTTCTACCGTACTGAGTTTGGCTCTGTATGGTAGGTGATACAAATGGTAACATCTGTTGTGCGCATGAGCCAATGTTACTTTTCAGAGGACTTAAGCAAGAAACTTGCATAAGTACCCTGACTTACATTGTTTTGGATCAGGCCCAGTGTACAGATATCTGCCTATGCTGCCAGAAGACTGCTAGAAAAGTCAGACAGACACTCAAACCTACTCACGCTACTCACACTATTCACACTACTCACACTATTCACACTATTCACACTACTCACACTATTCACACTACTCACATTATTCATACTATTCACACTACTTACACTACTCACACTATTCACACTACTCACACTATTCATACTATTCACACTACTCACACTATTCATACTATTCACACTACTCACACTACTCACACTACTCACACTACTCACACTATTCACACTACTCACACTATTCACACTACTCACTCTACTCACACCATTCACACTACTCACATTACTCACACAACTCACACTACTAATACTACTCACTCTACTCACACTATTCACACTATTCACACTACTCACACTACTAATAGTACTCACACTACTCACACTATTCACACTATTCACACTATTAACACTACTCATACTATTCACACTACTCACATTACTCACACTGTTAACACTACTTACACTATTCACACTACTCACACTATTCACACTACTCACACTACTCACACTATTCACTCTACTCACACTACTCACACTATCAACACTACTCATACTATTCACACTACTCACTCTACTCACACTACTCACACTGCTCACTCTACTCACACTATTCACACTACTAACACTACTCACACTGCTCACTCTACTCACACTATTCACACTACTCACACTACTCACACTATTCACACTAGTAACACTATTCACACTAGTAACACTACTCACACTATTCACACTACTCACACTATTCACACTACTCACACTATTCACACTACTCACACTACTCACACTACTCACACTACTCACACTACTCAAATTTGTCCTACATCGTACCATAGCTGATCATAAAAACAAATCCTCTGATGACACCTTTAATTGTGTGTGTAATAGTTGTTTATTGATAACCTTTCTGCCAGACATGTATATATAATAGTATTATATGTTATTCAAATATAAATCTTATACATGTAACACTAATATTGACATTGTCAAAAGATTTTCTAATTTTCCTTCATAATTAACAACTAAGTTCCATATGTTAGAAGATCATTAGCTTGTGGAAGTCAGATGTCGTTAGTAATTTAGGATCATGCCCTTTGAGTCTATAGTCTCCAGGATTTAGATCCAGTCTTATTTTTAAAACAGACATTAATCTAAAATAAAGAATTGCTCTAAAAATAAAATTAGAATTGTACTTACATTTGTAATTACTGTATTTGAGTCAATAATAATATTTATTTACATTCCAGTTTTTATGTTTAAAAGTACTTTTCGTGACAGGTTTCATGTCAACAACATGTATTTAGCATTCGAGGTGATAGCCTTGTCATTGTTTTCATAGGGTATTTATCTTACTAACGTCTTGATGTTAGCTCTTCTCTCCATCTCACTCATGATATCCATGTCTCACCAGTTGGGGATCTCTCCTTGATCAATACTTGTGGTCAACAACTACTTTGCCTATGACATAGCTCTTAGTGTTGTTATAAAAATGTCAATAATAACGACTGACCTTTCAAAACTTGGAGTCTTTGCCTCTGTGTTAGCAACTGAAAGATGTGAATCTATAATGTGTGTCTGAGCAGGGTTCCATCTGCTTTGGAGAACACTTTGGACTTGACTCAAGCTTACATTTAGAAATTAGACATTAGTGTAGGGGATGTAGAATGCACTTAATACATCTAGATAGTCCCTTGTTTATGCACATTATTAGATAAGATGTAAAAGCTAAATTTGCCCTAAGCAATAATACTTAATGAAAATATATTCCAGGCCTTTCCGTAGATGACTTCGCTGACCTTGTAATGCTAATGGAAATTTAATTTTGAAGGGTTTCACTATAACCAGTTCAGCCCTTCAGCAAGCAATTTTCATAAATGCTGGGTATTAGGAAGGGTCAGATTGTCAGCTTAAAGCTGCAAATGAGCCAAGCAGTGAAAAAAATGTAGTAGGATCTGATTTTGCGATATGATACATTTGAGAGAATCTTTTCCAGTAACTTTAAATAGTTGTTTTTTGTTTTTAACAACTCAGTAGTTAGAGATTAGAGACAAGGGGTCTGATCCAGACCTACGCCCGCGAGCGTTGCGTATGATCACCCGGGCGTATAAACTTTCACGCCCATGACACTCCCATTGATTGTACCTACTTACAGCGGCTGAACCCTACCCTAACTTTTTCCAGCGTCGGACCGATACGCTGGTCATACAGGGCTTCGCACGCCCATACTGTACAATTTAAATGGCTATCCTCGCCTCTGTGGAGTAACTCAAGCGTCCGGACTATCGTCGTACAAAAAGCACGCCCCTTGGGCGAAAAATACGCTCAAAATACGCTCGCTGTACGCTCATGTCCTTCGGACGACCGGAAGTTGTCATACTGCACATGCGCAGTGCGTTTTTTCGCCCGGTTTTACGCTCCCGACCGGCGTACGATCGCTCGCGGGCGTAGGTCTGGATCAGGCCCAAGTAATGTAAACAATGTAACAAGCTAATGTAAAAGTCCCATTGGGTGCTTGGTTTCATAGGGGTAGATCCAGAACTAAGTACGTTTGTGTATTTACGCTAGCCGGTGACGTAAAAACACTATTTTGTATGTACCGCTCATGCACGTGGCAGATGTTACGCCATGTAATTCTAAAGGTACGTACCAGCCTCGTATTAACAGCGTAACTATTTACAAAGGGGCGTGCCAACCTACGACACCCGTAATTACGCTTCGGAGGCGGGATGAGGCAATTAAATCATACAGTATGGGCGTGCTTAGGCAGGTACGTACGTGTAGCCTTTACGTACGTCAGTACTTGCGCTGTGAAAAATGAAGGTAGGGTTTGGCAAGCGTTAATCGGCCATAGTACGTACAAGTGAGAGGAGTGGCGAGGGGAGTGCATAGAAAATACGCTAGCGTAAATACACTACGCGATGAAACACAATGGAAACGTAGGTCTGGATCTGGGCCATAGAGAGAGAGGACCTGATTCACACTTATGAAGCTTCGGCTCCTTAAATGTGGTCCTTTAAGAAATGGCCTTTTATGCATGCAGAGTAGGTCATTTACGCAATCTACGCGCCTCTTCGGGACGTAGAATGACTATGTATGGTCTTTAATAGACTGTACGTAGTGGCAGGGCCGCCATCATCAAAGGTGGGGCCCGGGATCCAGCCACCGGGCCCCTCCCCATATGTGATGTCATTGGTGATGTCACATAGGGGCGGGGCGAGGCAGATATTCATGCTTTAACCGCAGGCCGGTGCTCAGGGAAGAAATTCCCTGCACATTGGCCGGCTACTGAATAGCTCTGAGCAGCAAGTATCCAGCCTAATCCAAACCTTCCAATTCAGCCCTAGTCCTAAACTCAGCCCCTCTGCAACTGCCACAGTCTAAGCCCTATCCCTAACCACAGCTGTTTCGCTATTGGGAGTGGGTAGAAATTGGAACAATAGCAATTTTCTTATTGGCAACCATTTCTAACATGATACATCCATCATTCAGCTGGCGGCTCTTTCATGAAATAGGGCTGCTCGGACCAGCAACAGCATCCGCTGCCAAAGCTCTGCCCCTGGCTAGTATCTTTATTGTTGATGACCGTTTCTATCCATCCATATGTAAGGGGACAGAATGCGACATAATGGTTAACATAATAGCAGATAGATAAATAATGGTGGTGGGAAATATGAACACCATAATGCTGGGGGATGATGTATTACAGGACATTTCCAGTGTGCTACTTCTTTGCTTTCAGCATTTGTGGATGACCTTTTATGACATTAAAGACTTGTGCTCCTGTATGTCGTACATTATAACAACTATATAAAACTGATGTCAGAGGCATCTGCGATAACTATCTCTCACCAAGGACTAATTTTCTCTCTTCTCAAATACATACAATAAATAAAACAATCCAACTATGGGAATATATATATATCCCACAGCACTGATATCCTTCTCTGTATTCAAATTAAGACTCAGGGGGAAAATTAATGGAGTGTGGCTTTAAAAACAACAGCAAGTATTTTGATTGAGTAATTTTCATGTATTTTTTAAGCACAGCATTAATGAGCCACAATATTCATATAATTAAAATGTTTCACCAACCATTCAAACTTCCCCAATCATTTTTTTTTGTAGTGGTTGGAAAAAATATCATAAAAAATAAAAAAACTTATACAAATTAGTGATTATATTGCTTTGTTTACAATGCATGTATGTCTGTAGCAGCAAATTACCTTATTAATTAAAATCTTTTTATATAGAGCCATCATATTACATAGCTTTACAATTTTACTATCAAGAACTGTGTAGTAACAAACAGACTGTGTGGGTAAGAGGAACCTAATCGCAAGCTTATGTTCTATAGAATGTTGTGGTTTGATACATAGGTCTATATTCAGACTTGAGAGTAAGTTAGGCGTGCAAAGAACCGCACCTAACTCACTCGTCCAGCCCCTAAACCACCCCCCGTTTTTAGGTACCTTATGGCACTTAAGCAGGGGTGGAACTACCATTGGTGCAACAGGTGCAGCGGCACCAGGGCCCATGCTGATACAAGGGCCCACAGCCGTCATCACCACACTGCCAAAGTTCCCCACCGGATTGCCTGGGATATCATCAGGGCCAAAGCATATTTTTTGAACCAGGGCCCACAACTGGCTAGTTCCACCTCTGCATTTAAGAACTACCTTATCTTATTCTTAATCTTAAGAAGGAAACTTCACACGGAGAATACCTCTCTCCGCTTTCCCCGGCTAATCTAAATCCCTCCCCCCTCCCACTTCTACCTAAACACTCCCCAAGCCGGCATTAGCATGCCTCCTTCTAACTAAACTACTCCGAGTAGTAGGTCGTTTCGTAAGACCTTCTTAACAAGCAGCTGCTTCTTAAGTATGAATGTGATGAATACAGTCCATAACAGGAAGTGCTATATATTACACAATGGACTAGCCAGAGTGTATAGAGTGTATAGTAAAAGTGCTCAGTGTGCTGTACGAACCAGTCAACTAGCAGTGTTAGTAGCAGGACTGAGGATAATTAGTAATAGTATGGAAAGAGAAAGTTTAAAAGGTTGTGTAAATCATGTATTAGAAAGGAAAATTGGATAGGTAATTAGCTATAAGCAGGGTGTACAAAGGTTAGGAAGTGAGAATTTGGTAAGCTTATATGAAAAGGTGAATTTTTAAGTAGTTTGGAGAGTAGATAAGCAAAGCAGGTTATTCCAGAGATTGGGTGCAACCTGGGAGAAGTCCTGTAACTGGAAACATTTTTAAGAGTATAAAAAGAGTAACATATCCTGTGACAATCTTAGAGAACGAGCTGTAATATATATTGAGATGAGTGAGGATAGGTATGCGGGTGCTGTCTAGAGACCACGCTTACACAATCTACATACAGAAATGGTACGTAGATCAATTCTTAAAAGAACGTATGTAAGACGAAATCTACATAACTGTGAATCTGGACCTATGTCCCCAATCCAGACTTAAAAAAAAGAACACAATCCTATGCAAATAAGCAACCCTGAATGTGGCTCTGGCATTGGTCTTTTAAATGCGGTAACATAACAGTTAGAATTAAGCCATATTTTCTTTGCCAGCCAGCCACCCAGATGCAAGTGCACTGTTATGTATGATGAAGATGCTGACAATGGGAATATGTAAATGTATTTGCTACAATACATATGCAATATATGTTGCCATAAATATAATAACTAATAAATTAAATATAATTAATTGAATAAAAAAATATTTATATATTTTTTAAAGAAACATGCCTTCACTGATTTGGTTATATGTCTTAGTGGATCAGATCCATAGTGCTCAGTGATTATGTGGTTGTGAGGATACTCCATCATTAAATGTACATTATTTTAACCCTTCATATGACACATGAACTGGCTAACATGCGTGTTCATGTGATAAGTCTGAATCATTGCATTCTGCGCTGTATTGTGGATCCTATCTGCCAAGCAGAGGGTTAATGGAAATGGTAATCGTTTATTCAATGCAGGAGTCGATGTGGGTTCTCAATGAATTCCAATCTGTACCTCCAGGTATAGGAGGTTTAATTATATTGCGTTTGAAGAAGTAGGGGGCAGAGCACTTCATTATCTTTTGGAATTGAGTTATAGGCCTTTGCCTTCAGGGGAATTCTCATCAACATATAAATAATCCTTATTTTAATCCAATTGTGTCTTCCAATGGTTTCCTTTTGTTTCAGGTATTTCGTATTCCTTCCTATAGAAACTTCAGCTGTTAACCCTTAATGGCAATGACTTTCAGCTATTTTTTTTTTTATTGGGTACAACCCAATTTGCACAGAAATATATACAATGAATACAATGAATAATATCAGTTATAACAACTGCAATCAATACCCCCTAATGTTACAATGTTGAATTTATCGTGTATTTCACGTAATCATTTTTTATAGTACAAGACATCCAGTGGGGTTTAATCAGGGGCGTGACTAGAGGGGAGCAGTTGCTACAGGGCCCATGATTGCTGCTCCTCTTGCACTTTAAGCAAGCTGTCAGGGGTTGTGGCACTCAGCACTACATACATGGAGTGCCGAGCGCTATTTTAAGCTGTCAGGCTCTGGCCGATTCTATTCTACGTTCCGTCCATGGGTTTAATTGATTGTTTTATTAGCATTATTATCCTGGGTTTAATGATTAGAAAAAAAAAATAAAGGAACCTGTTTAATCTACAACTTTGTTATTATAAGGAAGGTTTTCATACATGTTAGAGATGAGGAGCTAGTAGAGATTAGCGGCTGTGCACACTACACTATTATTTATCTGCAGGTCTTGCGGAAACACGCAACTCAGAATCTGACATACAACGCTTGTGTAATAAACTGTAAGGCCCGGATTCAGAGCTGCGCTTCCGTCTTTTTTTTCAGACGGAAGTGCAGAAAAAATTAGCACTGCGCATGCTCAGATCGGGAGCGTGCACAGAAAGATGGACGCAAGTGTACCCATTCGTCTGTGTCCGCATTTGACTGCCTTGCACCTGTGGAACTGTGAGTTTTTCTCATTTCATTATTCCGTGCATGGCTGCTCAATAGCCTTACACTTACACCATTTCAGGGATGGTGTAAGCGTAAGGAGAAGCTCACCGAAGATGTGGAAAGAAAGTGTATTTAGTAAAAAAAAAAAAAAAAAAAAAAATTTTATCACTGTATTAAAAATTAAAAATAAAACATTTTACATAAATAAACTACTTTTGCACATAGAACACACATACTGTTTAGTACTATTTTTATTCTATAACATAGAGTTGAGCTAAGAAACTTCACCTCTCAATTCTAATTCTGCTTTCACCATTTAAATTTGCCTCTCCTTGCTGTTCCACCTGGTATTGTCTACACTTGCTCTTAAAAAAAGGTGTACAGGTGTACAACTCTGGATCAGCCAGAGTTTTATATTATGATATATTCTTATTTTATACATTGCAGCCATCAGGTTATAAAAAATATCTTAAACCACAAGTGAACAAGCCTCAGACAAGACATTTAGGAGGAGTAATTACGCTGTTTTTGTATTTTCCTTGCGTATAATTGAAAACTACCTATGTCATTAATGCTGTTAATTAGCAATCAAAGAATCTCCTGCAAAAAAAAACAACGAAAATTGATGGTATTCTGAGTGTTTTCCTGTGTAATGTCAGTCCCAATGGTGTGAATTAAGGTAACAGAGAGATAGTGTCTGTTTGTTAAAAAATAATTCTTCAAAAAGTAAAGCTCAAAAAAATGTTGTGAAAAATAATCTTATCTGAGTTAATGATGCTAAGCAGTATAATTATTTATAATGGGATTTATGTATTCCTGGCTTGTTTTATGAATAACCAATGATGGAAATTCTAGGAGGCAGATATAACCATGTGGGGGGCAGTTTTGGGTATTTTTTTTAGGGTTTTGTTTGATTTATTTTTAGGTTTTATTTATTTATATAATTAGGCTTTTGGATTTTTTTTCCCCCTGTGCATTATGTTAAGCAGTCTACCCATGCTGCATGGGAAATCCCAATTTCCATCGTGAGACTTTGGTAATTTCCCACGGTGGCAGAGGGTATATATATATATATAGCCCAGTGCCAGCCAACCTGTCATTAGCTCCGGGGATGTCCTGCTTGCAGGACATAGTAAGCGACGGGCCAATAGGGTTTTTTTTTTTGCCAAGACCACCCCATCGGATTAAAAGCTTAGAAGACTGGACC
>WWET01002668.1:143862-173968 GCA_011038615.1 Limnodynastes dumerilii | reverse complement strand
TTTTTCTAGCCAGGGGTTTTTTTTTTACTTTTTTTTTTTAAGCTGTGCTGATTTGCCTCTACCATTCTACCAGCTCTAAGATGGTGGAATCGTAGGGCTATTTCCGCATGCAAGTGGACTCGTGTTCAGGGAATATTTAAATGAGAAAACCGAACATTTTCTCATTTAAATATCCTGGCACACTCCCTTTGCAGTCGGAATCGGATGCGGGCGGATACCATAAAATCCGCCAGCAATCCGACTTCCTTCCGCATGTAGCGCATGCGCAGACCTGTCAAAAAGCATCGCATCCGTTTGAAATTCACACGGATGCAATACTCTGAATCCGGTCCATTATGTTGTTTTATGTATATATTTTTTGTACCTACACCATACTGTGTGCACGTATGCAAACAGATCCACTCGTTCCAGATTCTGTACTGGATGTGTTTCCACGAGCTGTCAGGTGGAGGGAGTGTGAGTTGGCGGCAAGAATGGTCCTTTTACTGAAAGGGCCATTTTATAAGAGCCAATTTTGAATTGTCTCCGGTATCAATTGCTCTTGTCCCACAGAGGACAAGCAATCAAAGACCCCAAGGGCGAATCTGCAGTGGCAAGAGGTGAGTATTTATCCTACCCCAACCCTTATCCCAATTCTCACCCTAACTCTCCCGTTCCATTACCCTAACCCTAACCCTTTCCTTCCATTACCTTAATCCTGCCTTCCCTGCAGCCTGACCCTAAGACTTCCCATCCTGCAGCCTGACCCTAAGACCCCCTTCCCCGCAGCTTGACTCTAATACCCCTTTCACATTGCCACTAAAAACCTGGATTTTTTGACAAATTCTCGGGACTAGGCTCAAACTACCTGGGTCAAGTGGCAATGTGAAAGGTCCTGGGGCTCTCGACCCGGGTCTAAATTGCCGAGATTCCAACATGGGAAAAAAGAAGGGTTTTTCCCGTGTTCTATCTGGGTATGGTGGCAATGTGAAAGGTGCCGGGTTGTTTTTCAACCTGGGTGTTTCACATTGCCACTGTAGTGGTTAGATTTTTTTTACTATTGCTATGGCAACAGTAAACAAATCTCTACTTAGGGCCGGATCCCTAAAAGAAACAATTTTCAAATTATAGGGCATGCTGATGCTTGTATTGCTACAAGCACCAGCATGCCCAAGGATGGCAGGGCATGCTGGCGCTTGGAGAACCACAACAACGCTCTGTGCCACACACAACAAAGTAATGCTCCTCCTAACGACATAATAAAATATAGGGCTGGTGCTTAACATAAAAAATACTTAACATTTAATGCCTCTAGTATAAAATAAATACTTAACATTTAATGCCTCTAATATAAAAAATAATTAAGATTTAATACCGCTAATACAAAAAATAAGTTAAATAAATTCAATACATTAAAATTATTAATACTTTGAAATACTTACCAACTTGAATGGGATCCAATCTGCTAAACTTCTAATCCGTGGGGGAGGTCTTTGTGAAAAAAAACCCTTTGAGAGCGACAACATTTATGTCCTGCAAGCAGGACTTCTCGGCACTAATGACAACTCTGCTGTCATTGGGGCATATTTATACCCTTGCCCAGCCTGGGAAATCCTGTTTGAAACCCTTTGGAAATCCTGTACTCTCTCATAGAGGGCCGTATTCAGAGATCCGAGTTCTTGGCCTCTGCGTATATTTTTACTATCGGACCAACTGTGCATGCATTTTTTTTATGTAGTTAACGTAGACTATAAGAGCGTAAGTGCCTAACGGATGGACCTGTGAATCGCACGTTGGTACATACGGACGCATATGCGACGCAAAAATATGCTCGTGAAAATTTCAATAAAAATGGGCGAGGAAAGGCATTTTAATGAAGGAAAGTGGGTAGCGGAAGTCACCGCCCGCACAACCGAGAGAGGGGAGTGTCGTGCTTGTGAGGGGGTTTGGCCTGCACTTATAATTGCGATCCAATCGCCACTCGGATCTCTGCATACGGCCTGGAATTTCCAGCCAGTGAGGGGAGTGGTCACCCCTTTTCTGCACGGAAGGCTGGATCCAGTAGGGGTATGGCCTTAGATCCCCATTGTCACTGTGCTCAGAGCTATTACTGCAATATGGTCAGTGTCTAATTTATTAGTTCATCAAAACTATTCCTCGTGGAAGTCAATATTTTATAACATTAAATAGAGGGCAGCATGGTGGCTCAGTGAGTGACACTTGTGCCTCACAGCACTAAGGTCATAAGTTCAATTCCCAGACAAGGCCTTATCTGTTTGGAGTTTGCATGTTCTCCCTGTGACTGTGTTGGTTTCCTCTGGCTGCTCCAGTTTTCCTCCACATGCCAAAAAACATACTAGTATGTGTGTTACTCCATAGGAGTGAGTGACAAGTGTTCTCTATATAATAACTGGAGGGTGGGGGAAGGGTTGTTGCCCAACAAGGGTGGTGGGGAAGGTGGCTGGCAAGGGCAGACTAGATGGGGCAAGTGGTTCTTACCTGCTATTACATTCTATGATTCTATGGAGCAATGAGCTGCATGTCATGCCAATAATGACTTCTCAACTGCAGTTTTAAACCCAGTAGGGGTTCATGTAAAAGAAATAGACGCTGTTTAAATTTTCACACCCTTCCTGCTCTGGTTAATGTCCCTTAATGCATCACAGTTGTTCTGAGTAAATAAATAAATCCTTTTGTGTTTAGGAACTGTTTTGTTTTGTTTAGTGTCTAAGATTTCGAGGCTAAGTGTTCAAAGCTTTTACTTTAACTCTAAATAATAACCGCCATGTTAAACTGAAATGTGAGGTTTCCTCATCATTAGATTTGAATGTTTCTCCTTTCCTTATGTTTAATCTTTAAAAGAGCTTTCAGGGGTTTTGCCCTTTAAACAATAACATTCATCATTACATGAAAACATTCTTGTGACAATCTCGGTGTTTATGAAAAGCAACATAAAAAAGTTCAAGTGAATTTGAAGTTTAAGGCAGTCATGTAGTTATTAACTGTTGTCAGGCTCATAATGGTATCCCGCAGATCCGATAACTGATTCTCTCAATTGCGCTTGAATTAGGATAAGAGAAAAGAGTGCTAAGCAAATGGATTTCATTAGATGCAGTTAATGGAACAGCACTTGCATTCAGCACGGAGCAGAGAGAACTAGGCTGATGTGCGTGTAATGGGATCCAATTCGGGATTCTGCATGCTTAAGACAAAGTTCGATATAAAGACTTAATAACATATAGAAGCGGGATGCTCTGCACAACGTTATCAGTGCACATGTTTCACAGCAATAAGAAATATATCCTGCAATCACAGTGATTAATTCAGTCATACAGCGTAAAGGGAAAGCATTATGTTAATTAACCTCATTTTGATTTGTCAAGTTTGATTTTAATCCGCTTTGGATACAAATGTTCTGTTTAAATAAAAGATTCAGTTCAAATATAATTCCACAAAGAATAAATATATATTTGGGGCTCTTAACAGTATGTCATTTTTTTCAGCATCTGAGCAGTGCTTAATAACTACTTAACGCTAGGTTGTGGAGTGTCAAATGTCACCTTTTTTCTGGACCCCATTACATGAGCGATGCCCTTACTCCATACCTTCACTCACATGCAAACTCCCTGTAAATACTACCGGTCACTGCAGTCTGGATTGCTGTACTTGAGTGTGCATTTGTCCTGGAGATATGCTATGGTGTACATTAAAGTCTAGGACCAGGCTTCAAGAGTCCTTGCCGGATGTTATGTCAACAGTCAAAATGTCAACAGTTGAGTATTATGTCAGTATTACTTATATATTACATTCATATTATTACATTTCTGCAATTTCTGCTTTACGTTACATGAGATCTCCATGTGACTTATACCTTAATTTATGTTGGCATGTGCATGCACCGAAGTTAAATGTTAAGGAAAATTAAGCAAATGACTAGCGTAAGTCTCCTTATGTCCCTAATTCCAAATCAGGGCCAATGGGCCTGATCCAGAGGTACGCCCGCCGTGGCTAGGACGGCGGGCGTAAGCGTAAGATCGGCTTTTCCTAGATCGGGCGTCCGTAGCAGCGCCGTAGGGATGCTGGAGGGGACGTCCCCCAGCGTCCCCCCTGTGCCAGCGTATGGCCCCTTTCTTACGCCGGCTGAAGTTAGTGTAGCCTTCAGCCGGCATAAGGAAGGGGCCATACGCCCGCACAGGGGGTGTGCCAAGGTAAGTGAACGCCGATACGCTGTGCTTTAGTAAGCACAGCGCATTGGCGTAACTCTGGATCAGGCCCAATGTCTTTATAGCTTCCTGGCATAATCTAGCCTACATTAAGCAATGGACGGATGGGTGCTCTGCATACCTGTGCATCTGCTTTAGGCTTGCAGAGGTGATGCCCCGAGCAAGCTTTTAGGAATCATAACTTACTAAGCATGCGTATAAAAGTGATCCCTACAAGCTAATTAATTTCACCAGATATAACATTGCATGTCTGTCTGCACATTAAAGTCACATTAGCTTCCATCTGCGATTAAACTACAAGCAATTTCCTGACTGCAAGGCTCACTGTCATCCTTTCGAGCTGCACTTTCGAGCCATTAAAAGGTGGATAATTGATTCATTTACTTTGCCCAGATACATTTTCGATTAATGCATGCGCTGACCTCTGTACACTAAATATTTGGCTTTGCTAATTCCAGCATCATTAGCAAAGCATGTATTTAAAGCCTTCCTGTGGCCGTCTACAAGATTGCCTATGTTCTAGACCTGCTTAATGAGCCGTACAGTGAAATGAAGATGACTTGTTTTTCAAACAACTGACCACACTGTTAAGTAAGGTTGAGGATAGATGTGAAGGACAACACACTCTGTCACTCTCTTTACACTTCCAGATATTGGCTTTTCCAATCACAATCAATCAAAATGAGAAAAACAGTTTTATTATTTGCTTGTAGGAAGGCTGTTCATTTTATTTACATTTTTTTTAATAATTTTCAATTTTTTAAATATATGATAAATACAAGACGGATGTGTAATGAAATTGTTGGCTATACTTTGTGCGAGTATTCTCTGTTAATTGACAAGAGAAATGTGCAAATGAAATCATCATTAATTTATTAACTAATACATTAAAAAAATGGATCAATGTAAATAAAAATGATTTAATAGTTATATACTTCCCTGATTTAGTGAGGCTCATAACATAGGGCCTGATTTAGACTTAAGAAGGAGCTTGAAATTAAGGGCTGTATTCACAGATCTGATTTTGCTACTTTGAACGTGCGTATTTTTAGGGACGTTGAACTGCACATACGTAGTAACCTTTTTTACGCAATCTATGTTGGATTTAGGCACGTAAATCCATTACGCCCAGATTTATAAATCGGACTTAGTGACATACGCACAGAGGGGCGTGGTTAAATTCCGTACGTGCATAGATTAGTGAAAGTGGGTTGGGGGAGGGGTTAGTTATGCACGCACGCACGGAAAGAAAATACGCACGTAACTATGCAAGTAGAGTTAAGGTTGTCCTATGGATGCGTAAGTCACCAAAAATCAGTCCGCGTAAGGGGCGTGTCATGGATGTTGCCTTGCCACATACGTGCGCATATTTGCGTACTTTATACACACGCATCTGTGAATACGGTCCTAAGAGAGGAAAGTTACACCTGGGCTAAACCATGTTGCTTGCAGGGGGAGTCAAGGTAATTCTATTCTTTGCATGCAGGGATATGTATTTGAATCGCTTACTGCACACAGATACTGACCAGCTTTACTATCACACTGTTATTTAGACTTGGGATAGGAAACATCACCTCTCATCTCTAATATTCATTGCAACAAATGAAATATGACTCCCCTGCAATCAACATGGTTTAGCCCAGGAGTGTCTTTTATCCCTTATTTTCAATCTCTGAATCAGGTTCATAAAGCCTAAACAGCATACGGAACATTTCTATATCTTAAATTGCCAAACGGCTGATTGTTGTGACCGTCTTCCCCCCCCTAACCATGATAGACAATAAACGGACACAATAAACACTCAGGGACTTATATTGCAGTTAAAAAGGGGGCAAAACTTTTATTAATTAATATAACTTAATTAATACATTTAATAAAATTAATTTGTGATCGAATTGTTTGGCTATATATTGGTTGAGAAGGTGGCCATAGAAGAAATGGGGGTCGGGATTCTCGTAACTTCAAACTAAACTTCAATTGGGTACGACGGGGCAGTCAAACTAAGCGAGTGCACCTAGAAACCAAAGACACTCCCCATTAACAATAAGGGTGACTATAACCAGGATTCAGCCGCCAGGACCGACATCCAATTTGGAAGCTAAAAGCTGGTGCCTAATACCATGACCGTCAAAAACGACATAGTTCTCGTCGCTATGCGCCAAAACTCAAGACCTGATCCCCATTGCTGCCACCACACTGTGCACCATCTGAAAGCAAAATACATGTTATCAAAATGACATCCTAAGGAACCAACAAGGGAGGGTGGGACAAATGTCAGAAACAAAGATAGAAGGAAACAGCAACATACACAACTTATAACAGTCCCTAACTAAACAAAAAACCCTCCCCTTCCCACCCCTATCAACCCTTTAGACCAATAGAAAGCCCTAAGATTCATCTTGCCAGGAGAGGTCAGGAGTGGTTAAGCTTCATCCTGGTATTTATTGCCCGGTCCTATGCGGTCCTTGCTTGTCTTAAGTGCAGTGATCACGGGTCTGATTCACATTTAAGAATGAGTTAGGTGCGGCCGGACCTAACACTCAAGTCCAGCCCCACAACCCACCCCCATTTGTAGGAGCCTGGTGCCATAGGCTACCTTATCTTTTGGCGCGTATTTTCATTCTTTAGAAAGAAAATACGCACTGTGTTTGCCTCCTTTTTCTTAAAGCACGATGTGCAGTCTTTAAAGACCGCATGTACTGAATCTACGTACCTAAGTGGTCCGTAGATTGTGTAAATAACCTACTACACATGTGTAGAAAGATATGTCTTATAAATCCGCACCTAAGAAGATGAAGCTTTTTAGGTATGAATCACGCCCCACAAGGGTAACTCTTCTTCCAGTGGTCTGCCAAATCAAATGCCAGTCAAATCAGGTCACTTACGTACTTTGCATTAATGGCCTGATGTACGCAAGTGTGGATCTGGCCGTATGCCTTTAAAAATGACCTCACAAGGAATAGCAGCTGATCGATTTTGTTAATTAATGTCCAATGGCGTTTTGTGGCAACCCGCTGCATACAGCTTTTTTAAGATAATTGTATTAAGAAATCAAATAATAATATGTTAAACATAAAAAAAAACAAGTAATGTAACATATAAAAACACTACAAAGTGTTAAAAGGAGCTTAAAATTAAGTTTTGGATCATTGACAAGTTCCGCTAACTGCCTCCAAATATGAGCACTCCAATCCAAAGTGACCTGCATTTATATAGTGTATATGATGTGAACTCTGGCTCTGGAGAGTCAAATGGGAAACTTTTTTAAAGCACTTTAACATAATACAAATCGCTGCCAAACTCTGTTTGACCCAAACTCGCCGGAGTTTATAATAACACACATTGCAGTTGTTTAACACACATCGTTAGTGAAACTCGTCCCTTAGTAAATCTGGAGAGTTTTAAAAAAATTTTTGGCATTCAGCTACTGAGATGTGTGGCGATTTTTAATGGTGAGTTAAATTGTCCCTTAGTAAATCTGGCTTTAGGGGTATCTGAGGTAGTAAGGGTTCTCTGAACCAAGTAATTCCTATGGTTAATGATTAGGGACCATATTCACAGATACGTTTTCCGTGCGTATATTTAGGAGCGAGTTAACTGAGCATGTATAGTAACTTTTTCCACGCAAGTTAAGTAGGATTTAGGCACGGAAGTCCATTAGGCACGGACTTCTGAATCGCACTTAGGGACATACGTGTGGAGGGGCGGGGTTGAATTACGTACGTGTGAAGATACGTGAAGTTGGGCGGGGGGAGGCATGGACGCATGTACGGAAGTAACATACGCACATAAGTATACACGTACAGTTAAAGGTGCCCAATGGAAGATTAAGTCACCGAAAACCCGTTCATTTTAGGGGAGTGTCATGGGAGTTGCCTTGCTCCGTGCGCGCATGTATTTGAGTACTTTAGACACACGCATCTCTGAATCCGGTCCTAGAAGGTTAGAGAATTAACTTATGTGTTGAATATGTGTGGAATTATGTTAAATGTAGAAATATTAAACAAAAATGTTCTAAATCCTCCATTTAAAATTTTTTTTATTACATTTTTTTCTTTTTCTATTTAGTTGGCATCAAATAAATAATTATTATACATATAGGGCCAGATCCAGACCTAAGTACGATCTCATAGCGTATTTACGTGATTGTAAGTACTATGCACTCCCTGGACGCTCCCCTCGGTCACATGTCATTTCCTTGATTTACGAGTACCAAACCCTACCTTAACTTTTCCTTGCGTAAGAACGGTCGTACGTAATGGATTGTCGCACATAATGGCCTAACCCGGCCCATACTGTACAATTTAAATGCCTCCCTACAGAGTATATTTCCGGTCATCGTAAGGATGACCTGCCCCTTCGTACGTATTTACAAGGAAGGTACGTACGTACGTACGTACGATCAGAGTACATACAAAAAGTCGAAGTCAAGCAAGTGCCAAGTGGAAATGCTCAGGATCTGGGGGTAGATCCAGAACTACGTGTGCAATACGTTTCCACGCGTAACGTATATTCGCACGCGTATGTTCTATATACTCCCCTAGACACACCCCTTGAATGTGCGTAATTCACCGAGTTCCGCTTCACAAACCCTACATTAACTTTTTTTCGCGTCCGCTAACGGATGTATAGACTACGTGAACGTACGCCGCTTAGCACGCCCATACTGTACACTTTACATACAAACCTCCACCTACTTCACGTAAAACGAACGTATTGTTGACTCACGTAAAATTGGCACGCCCACACGTAAGTATTTACGTGACAATTACGTGAATGGCCCATACGTTCACAATTACGCTACGCTAATGAGCGTATTTTCTATGGTGCGCATGCGCAGTACTTACAAATAGCCGATTTTACGTCTCCGCAACGCGTAAATCCGCTCCGATGCGTTGTTCTGGATCAGGCCCCTGGCCCATAAATCGTAATACTAGCGCTAGGTGGACAAATGGAGGAAATTCTTATGGCAATAATAACAGTAAGAAAAATCCAAAAGCTCACAGTTCATTGATGGATCCCAAAAAGTCTTTGTAGTGGTGACCTCTGATGATAAAAGTTATTTCTCATAAGGCTGACTGTATGTTCTATCCTTTACACACAGGGATAGCTGTCCCATGGTGTTAAGTTATATACGCTTTGCAATACCGGAGCAATGGGACAGCGATATTACTTGTACTATTTCATGCGCACACTGACATTTCTAATGGTAAATGTCATACATTCTTTTGAGTATAATTACCTTTTAATTACAAGTTTCCATAAACCATTGCCATTTTACACTATCGGCCACCCACTCTGTCTTTCTCCTTTTTATTCTCCATCCTGAACGGTGAGCTTTTGGATTCTTGAACTATTTATTCTGTTTGTTTATTTATTGCCAGAAGAACTTACTCCATTTGTCTACCTGGAGCTATTATTATGATTTGTCTGTATATTAAATGTTCCACTAGAGTTGATACCTCTTCATCAATATACCAGCTGTACAGGGGCGTTTTAAGAAGTGAGGGGGCCCTTGTGCAGGATTGTACATGCCCCCCTCCCTTACCTGAGACAGGACTGTCCCGATTTGCAGACCTCAAAAGAGATGGGGCCTAAATGCTCTGTAAGCTCCGCAATTTTTGGGCCTACGGATAGGGACAGTCCCACTGCAGGGGTCTACTGATATTCACCACACATATCCAGCAGAAGGTATCAAAGGTATGCTACCGCCAAAACGCGCTGCAGGAGAGCTGTAGCAGACAGCGGAACAACAAGAAGAAGTTCCCTGTGCGTTAACCTGCTGTGAATCATAACTACAGGTCTGTGGCCCTCCGCGCCTTATGGGTGACATCACAAAGGAGGTGGAGTGTCACGGTCTCTTGGTTGGGGCCCTGTGGTCCTTACACCTATTTTTGTTATTACTATCAAACATTAGATCAGCCCCTATTGGACCTGATTCAGAGACTGAAAATAAGAGAGGAAAGTTACTCTTGGGCTAAACCATGTTTAATGCAAGGGGAGTCAAGTTAATTGTATTCTTTGCATGCAGGGATATATCTTTGAATTGCTTACTGCACACAGATACTGACCAGCTTTACTATTACACTGTTATTTAGACTTGGGTTGGGAAACCTCACCTCTCAACTCTAATACTGTTTGCAATGGATGCAATTTGACTCCCCCTGAAATCATCATGGTTTAGCCCAGGAGTTACTTCCCTGTCTTATTTTCAGTCTCTGAATCAGGTCCATTGTATCCAGTACATTATAGAAAATGATAACTAGACTCTGATTGGTTTCTTGGTTTAGCTGTACTACTTCATTAAATATGTCTATAGATCTCTCCCACCAGAGAATGCAATTATAGTAGTAGTATTCAGTGCTTGCAGGCATACTTTAAAATAATTGGCAAAATGATGACACAAGAGGCAATTATCTGACCTTAACATAAAGTTTATGCTTATTGAACACCTCATTTATTAAACAGCATAATGTATAGATAATGCACACTTAAAGGTTTATTAGGTCATTTATAAACAACACTTTAATTAGTGTGAATTGAGTGCGGCAATTAGGGTCATTTTAAGACATAGTACCAATGAGACTACAATGTCCCTTCAATCACAGCGTTAATCTGCCCCTTTAATTAGCTGTAAGACTTTTAACATTGTCCAGTATATAACAGAAGTGACACAGCTGCACTCTCTTGCCCCATGACTCACTCTTATTGATTGGAGTTTTGCAGCAGAATCTTGTTGGCCGGGTTGTTATGACAACAAGAATTACTTTGTGTCATTCAGCTAAACAGACACCTTTATTCTGCTCTGTATCCTACAGTTCTTCAGGCTAACTCCATTTCTTAGTTCAGGAAAAAATATTTATCACTTACAAATTGCATTTGTCTATAACCAAAGCCTAATATTTTCTAAACTCTTATATATACAGAAAATGTGGTTACATATTCAGAGCAGGAATCTCTGTCTATAGCTATAAGCAGACTAGAGAATTGTGATATTGTTATAAAGCTAAACAATTTTACCTGCTACCGAATACTTATTTCTATATAAAACAAGATTACAGTGATCTCAATTCATGAATTTATATGAAATATTTTGCCCGCTATTTTGCCCTCCTTCATGCTTATACTGTCCATCACTACAAATATCTGTGGATCCAGATTCTCTCATCACCCATGAACCCTTGAGTGAGAATGATCTACTCTCACACAATTCTGAAAGGTCACCTCCTCACACTCCTCCTCTCTGCTCTCACTTCTGACTCCTCTTTTTTGGCTCACTCTTTGCTGACATTACTTTTCTTGGATCGCTTTATACCTGTCAGTCATCTCTTTCAGAGTCTCCGTTCCAGCATATTCTCGCACCATCTGTTTTGCTTTTCTTACCTTGAATGTCTTCTCTTTTGGAATGAATCTGTTTTAACTTCTACAATAGCTCTACTCATTAAACCTCCCTATTAGTAATATTTTGTACAACCAATTGTCTCCTGGAATTATGTCTCAATTCTAACAATGGGCTGGATCCAGACTTAAGTAAGTGCTTGAAATTAGTTACTCCTGGGCTAAACCATGTTGATTGCAGGGGGGAGTCAAGGTAATTGTATTCTTTGCATGCAGGGATACATATTTGAATTGTTTACTGCACACAGATACTGACCAGCTTTACTATCACACTGTTATTTAGACTTGGGATAGGAAACATCACCTCTCAACTCTAATACGGTTTGCAACAGATGAAATATGACTCCCCTGCAATCACCATGGTTTAGCCCAGGAGTAACTCATTTTAAGCACTTACTTAAGTCTGGATCCAGCCCAATGTTTGGACACCCAGCATCCCTGCATGCTAAATGGATTTCTGTGCCCTGGACCCTAATTTAAGTATTCTTCTCGCACAGATGGATCGTATTAAGGACTTCATGAAGCCCTTACTGTACGATTACCATAGCTATCTCCACAGACCATACGTATCCCATGGAGACTGCAATCATCACAGAACACAGCATTGGCCGCCGGTGTTCCGATGCAAAATTTCACGAACTGCACATGTGCATGACATACAAACTGACAGGCGACTTATTCATCACATTCCCTGCTTCTCCCCATTTTGTCCACCTTAGAAATATATTATTTTTACTCCAGATCTGCCAAAACTCTTATCCAGGTTATGCCTTTAATTCTGCAACCTCCTCATTCATACTCATCTAAAGACTGTTATTTCTCCCTCCACTGTCGTACCTTTTTTGTCAGTGTTCTACAGGATTGTGCACTTGCCAATGTACCAGTCAAAAGCTACACATTGATACAAAAAAATATATCCTAATCAATACATTAATCTATTGGGTGTACGGGGTGTGGATGCTATGATGTCCAGAAGTGAGAGGGACCCATGAAATCAGCCCACAGAGGTAAGATGTCAGCAACTCAGTCTATGATCCCTGAGCTTTTAAATACATTGCTGGCATTGGGGGTAAGAGAGGACACATTCAGCAGAGCTTTCAGCTGCTGGCAATGTACATATGAATAGCGTTCAGCGCTCATAGACTAAGTGCTGAGCACTGTCTAAGCTTCTAGCCAGTGACCACACTGCCTGCGTAACAGATAGGGGAATGGCAAGAGTCTCGCCTTGTACTCCACCCCCTTGCTATTGGGTCCGAATGGTGTCTACTTCCATCCCTCCTGCTGATAACCACTCCCCTCATACTAATGAACTACCAGTCACTGGGGCAAAGCTCAACATTTACACTCCAGTAAATGTAAAATGGATGCAATACGGGAGCCTTGAACGCTACAGAGAGCGTCAGTACATTTATACTATACATTGTAATACCAAATCATGCCCATTTGGGATCACAAAAGCTGTCCCTCTATTAGAGGCTGTTGGTCTGTCTGATAGGGTAGAGTGCATTCTGATTGGTCAGCACAGAAGGCCATGTTATGAAGGCTAAAGCATTAAAAAATCTGATTATATGGAAATGAGGGGAGACTGAGAAGGGAACCTGTAATGGGAGGCTTTTAGTAAATACTTTAGCATCTGCACTAAAAACCTTGTCTCCGCTTAAATGATTATATATTACAAAGGCGAGTCAGAGTTGTGATATAATATGGTTATTATAACATTGTTTTATCATTTGGACGTATTCCGCATGCAATTACTTAACATCATAATGCGCCTTTAATGGACACTTCCAGTTCCATAGGATTGTGACAATCCTCAAATGTCCCTTTCGTAAAATAAGCACATTCCCTCTACAGCCCATTATGTAAATGAGATCTGAAAATAGTTTCTCAAGGAAATGACTTCTTACTGTCAAAGTATATGGATTCAGTGCCATAAAAGCCACTGAAATGGTAAGGAATCACCAGGATGAATCTGTGCAATGCTCATTACTTTTCAGAAGGATGTCATAAAGCCTGATGGACAAGGACTGAAAAGTTTTACTGCTCTCAGCAAAGCGTTACAGCCTGCATAGGATATAGCAAGTGTCTTGGCCAGAGATGGAAATCATTTGTGGATTGAAAGAAGTGTCACTGAGTCAGTTACTACCGGAAAGTCCTGTGCTGTTTTCTATATTTAAAATTGTGATTTCCTTGGATTACAGATATTTTCTGTTTACTTGCTTGTTTGTTTTTACTTAGTTAATATAAAAATACCAAGTTGTGCAATAAATAGTTAAAATGTTTAAATTGTATTTATACTTTAATCTAATGGGGCTCAAAACAGAACATACGAGGCCAGATCCTGACTTTGTAACGATGGGCAATTTACATCATATATGTAAATCCCCTGCGCTGGAATCGGATGGCTGCGTTCCATGCGGAAATCAAGTCAGCGCTTGCAGGGAGAGCCCACACATGAGGCCGGAACCACACATAAGTGTGTGATCTGCAGGTGCGGTTATGAATGTATTCACACCTAATTTCCCGCTCTCCTCCCCGCCACCATTTTTTGATTGCCTAACAGCACCCTTATCTACCTTCTTAGGAGGGAAAATACGCACATAGATTCCCCAGCCCTCCCTTCCAGCCTAATTTGCATCTCTCACCCCACCCACTTTATGGAAGTAACCCCCGGCACGCCTCCTCCAACTTTAAAAACTATGTGTGGTCTTTAAAGACTGCATGTAGTTAATATCCGAACGAACCCCCTATGCAAATTGCTTAGTCTATATGACTATGTGTGTGCAGTGGATCCGTACGGAATAATACGCACCTAAGAAGCATCAGCTATAGGGGTGAATCAGGGCCATCATGCGTTTAAGATACCAAATGCTAGGTGAGCTTTGATATTTAAATAGTACATTAGGGGCGTGGCTAAGCCGTTACGATCGTTCCCGTATTCAGCCTGCAGACACTTTATGTACATAAGTCCCCTGACGTTATTACTCCTGGATCCGGTCCTGAGTGCCTATTTAGAAGAGACACTTAGGTATTCCCTCTTTTATGGATACCTACATTTTCCTCCATGTTTCTCCAAACGAACCCCCTATGCAAATTGCTTAGTCTATATGACTATGTGTGTGCAGTGGATCCGTACGGAATAATACGCACCTAAGAAGCATCAGCTATAGGGGTGAATCAGGGCCTTCATGCGTTTAAGATACCAAATGCTAGGTGAGTTTTGATATTTAAATAGTACATTAGGGGCGTGGCTAAGCCGTTACGATCGTTCCCGTATTTAGCCTGCAGACACTTGTGAGCAAATTATGTACATAAGTCCCCTGACGTTATTACTCCTGGATCCGGTCCTGAGTGCCTATTTAAAAGAGACACTTAGGTATTCCCTCTTTTATGGATACCTACATTTTCCTCCATGTATCTTCAAGGATTGTCCATGTTTCTCCAAACAAGAGGAATCTTTTTTTTTTTTTATTATTTTTTTTATTTAAGTAACACCATAATTTCACACTTTTAGGGCCAGATTTACTAAACTGCGGGTTTGGAAAAGTGGAAATGTTGCCCATAGCAACCAATTAGATTGTAGAATGTCAGATAGATTATGATTGGTTGCTATGGCCAACATCACCACTTTTGCAAACACGCTGCTTAGTAAATCTGCCCATTAGTCTTCAGTATTAAACTCACCCACTGACCAGATTGAATGAACTCTGTCCAATACCCACTACCTTGGCACCTCCCTTCTAGCTCTTGGCTGGCGGAAGATGGAGTTGCAGCCTCATCTCCACAGTTATCATAGCCATGCACCTCAATGTCAGGCCAACATCAGCCAGAAACATTACATGAAACAAGAACGCTGGTTTCCACGGCTTAATGTTAGCAGATGGCGCTTAGCAAGGGGGCTCAGTGGAATAGTATAAATCCTTCCATGAGTGACATCAATAATGTCACAGATTGCAGCACAGTTCTAGAATTTAAATAGAATCCATGGATGATTTCCAATTGCAATAGAGCAATACCCCCTACTTGTCTCAACTTTTCATAAGACTTTCTTATTTAATGAGAATGATTTTAATTTAATGTTTGACGGGTAGGTCTGGATAATTTCTATATTTTAAATGAAAAAATATTAATTCATGTTTTGGGATGTAGGGGAGAAACAGGCCTATTATTGTTAAAGTTTTATTCAGATTAATATCCATGATGGTGAGGAGGAAATAAGTTTAAAAGCCTATTTATTAAATAAAAAAGAACAATTCGGTTATAAGAAATGTATCAATGTCATCATGCTTGGTGGTAAAGTGTACTAAACTATTATCTCATTGCTTTGATTTCTAGGTGGTAGCTTTCCCAGTCATGAGCCCCCACATTCGAAGACCCTTTGAAGCCGCAACTAAGCTTAATGCTCTCTCGATATTATATGGAATTCCCAGTGTACCACCTAATGCTTGGAATATTGCATACTGGACATACACCCATAAATGAGCCTGTCTACCCACTACCCTGAGATAATGCTAACAGTATTAATTTAACAGGATTCTTATCACTCATGAATTCTTGGGTGAAAACACTTGGTCCATGCCATACTGTACACTTTGATCAGCTTGATTATCATACCGGACCAGATTCAGACGTCTATCGGCACTCCATAATCAGATCCTTCTTGGTTCCAGCCTCCACTCCCTTCGCTCTCAAGATATTCTGTAGCTAGGAGCTTACCTTAAGATTTTCAATCTGTCCATACTTAAAATTGGGATGGAACGGAAGGACTGGATAGAACTGCGTGCATAGCGCATGTCCACACTTTAAAATTTAAATGCCCACCTCCCTCCTCCTTGCCTTCTCACCTGACCCACCATGGGAGATTTCACTGAAAATAACAATTGTTCTCCGATTCTCACAACTGGAGATAGTGATGCATGCGTATACGCAAATGCTAAAAAATTATTCAAGACTGGTTGAGGTCATTTCTATTGTCCAACCTTATGTCAACCTTGTACTAATTGGCGTTGCTTATGCATATACTATACTACTATATAATAGAAAATTTATATATGTAACAATATATACAGTTGTGCTAAGTTCAAGTTTTTCCAAAATCAGGGAAATCTCTGCCATGCATGGGGAAAGTTGAATAGAGCTTCAGTAATCATTATTACTTTCCAGTTAGCAGCTAATGGCTTACTGCAGAAATCAGACAATGGAGCTGACGTCACCCATTCAGTGTCCTACAAAAAGATTAGATGAGTCATCCTGTGAATTGAATGAATGATGTCAGCTTCAATGAGTGAGCCAGCATCTGCTAATTGGTATGATTAATTAATGGTCTGCAATCTAACTTTCCCACGGGTGTGGGGCCCCAGTCCGAACGACTGATTTTCTAATCAGCCATTTCCTCCCAGCCAGTTGCATAGCAATCGATCCACGGAGCACCAAAAGCTCCATGCTCCGAAATGGTAAGTAAAAATAGTCCCCACTCCTTTCCCTAATTTTAACCCTAACCCTCCCCTCTCACTACCGTAACCCTCCTTTCCTGGCAGCCTGACTCTATCCCTCCCTTACTTGCAGCCTGACCCTAACCCTCCCTCCCCTACAGCCTGACCCTAACCCTCCCTACCCCGCACAGATAGTTTACACACCTGTCTCTTGGTCAGGCGATATCAGCGGCGGAGGGGCGGCAGAGGGGTATCGCCGTTTCCAAAGGTGAATGGGTGAAGTAACCTGAACGGCATACTCACCCATTCTAAAAAAAAAAATAGAAACTCTGCTTTATTCGAAATAGGAACATCCGAAAAGGAATCTTATAAGCATCTTATAAGAAAAACATTATCTGAGCTCCAATATACTATAAATTTTACATATTAAATTTTTGTAAACATAACATAATAGTAACACATTATTTTTAAACTCTAAATACCAGGTGATATTTTTCCTACTACAAGTTAGGACAATCACTTTTATTTCGGTAGAGATCAAAGTGATTTAGTTATTGAAGTAAAATATGCCATTTGTTATATAATTATGTTTAAGTGTGCTTGATATAAAACAAATAATAAATGTGAGAAAACGTGAGATCTAAAGACTTATAATGAAGCCATGGTTTCATGACATTTGCAAAGTTGTTTAAATAAAACCTGAAGATAAATGAGTCAGAAATGAGTCAGATATTTTCCAAGAATGTGCCATTTTCTCAACAAAATGAAGGTAATTAAATCGAACCTTTGAATCTGTGCCATTGAGATAAATACAAACCAAATGATGTGCAAAAGAGTCTGAAAAGTAAAGAGTGGGGGCATGCAAGGAGCGTGAAAAACAAGGGCGTGGTGAGGGGCCATTGTGAGCCTCCTTAACCTAGGGTTCCTGCAGCAGCTGCTGGTGGTACTAGCGGCCCTTGGTTAAAATAATACAGGGCATGGTCTTGACTCAGGTGCATAAGTACAAGGGGTTCAAAGGGTGTGGCTGCTACAGGATGTGTGAGGAAGAATGAAAATACAAAATATTAATTTGTATAATATAATAATACAATATGATGAAAATAAAAAAATGAATGAAATGAAAATGCCCTCTTTTGGTAATGTGACACATATGAAAGTGCTGATTACCAGGGCATAATTCTGGCTCCATCACAGATCCAACATGGCCGACACAAAGTGAACAGAGCTGGTAGTGGAAGCACTAATGTACATTCCAAATTATTACAATATCTCCATTACGTAGGATAGGTGCGGAAATCTAAAAGTAGTGTCTAGTAGGCCTAGTTTTACTCTGTACAAGATAGGGGAGTGACCTCCACTCATCCACACAGGCGTTAGAATATAGCTGGGATCTGGCAGTGGAGATTTGGTCCAATATTCTGTATTGGGCTCATTTCAAGGACATGTTCTTACTGTACATTGACTACCTTTGTTTCCCCCATTTGGATTCCCCCACTGAATGCAGGCAGGTGCAGCAGGTTGCATACACTGCTGTTCTGGGAATCATGAAGGTACACAGAGATGTGCTATGGAAAGCATACTATCCAAAGTGGATCAGGCCCATAATCTATAAAAAGGTTTTTATTTTCTTCTGTGTACATATGTTGTTGGCAGGTGACAGAAGATATAAACAATAGCTTATTGCAGGTATTGCAAATGATGTTTTATATATCAGCAAAAAGAATTCTGTCAGGATGACACCAGGCAACCCAGTTCAGTATAGACATAGCTCCCACACTAGTCATCTGCTATTATCTGGCATCCAACCACAGTCAACCTAACTGCCCTCCTCTAAGTACTATAAACCAATTACACCCATCTGGTGCACCTGTGTGGTAAAGATAGAAATTTAACCCTGTCTGAATCCTGTACCTTCACACTCTGCAGAGCGGCCATCAGGGGGGGATAGCCGGCACTATTGTCCCAGGCCTGGACCTGATGGGGGCCCGCCTATACTTACTTAGTTATGTAGCAACAGGTATCGGCGGTATCCTACCACTGATACTTGCTGCTCAGTGATATTCATTAGCCGGACAATGCGCAGGGAAGTTCTTCTCTACTCACCGGCCCGCTGTTAAAGTGTGTCTGCCGGGCCCCGCCCCTATGTGACATGACCAATGACATCACCCAGGGGGCAGGGCCTCGTGGCTGGGTCCCGGGCCCCTCAATTGATGAAGATGGCCCTGAATGATAAGTTTGCAGCAGTAGTGCTGAGGAAGAGGAGTTGAGTTAAGTGTATCTCACTACAACCCTGTAAGAACAAATATTCAACTTCATTTATTAAAGATAGTTTTGAAAGTTTTAAGCAGCCTTAACTCCACTAATCCCAAGTCTGATATAAAGCACCCAGAACTTACCATATGATCCCTGTAGTATTTAACACTTCAAAATTTAAATTATTCAGCCATAAATATATAAATTGATTTATTACATTATCACAAAATCTATATCTAAGGTAAAACAAAGCAATATATTTTGGAACAAAGTAATGCACATAAACAAGCAAATATACTTTGCCAATTATTAAGTATTAGGAGGTGGTTTAATTTCGGGAGGTTATATGAAGCACAGAAAATGTAATGTGCAAGCAATCAAATGCAAGCTATCATTTTCAAAAGGGAGTTCGAAATTCTCAATTTGATTGGTTGCAGATAATACATTAACGCCAAGAGAGGTTGGATGTAGGAATATACAAAAGAGGAAGTACTCAAATATAACATTTCTATTGCAATGACTTTCAGAAACCTTTGGGGTGAGATCTAACATGCCACAGATGGTTCTAAGCTACAAGAGTTTTACAAGGAACAGTTAAAAAATAATATTTGGCAAAAATTCTAAGAGAAAAATTAAAACCCTTCTCCCAACTTTTGCAAATGTCACATCTCCTGTTTTAATTTCTAATCTGTTAAATTCAGCAAATAAATAATTGTGCATTGAGCTGTACAGAAATATGTCAGGCAAGGTTGTATCCCGCAGAGCTGTGTGGTGTCAATTTCTTTCCTGATATAAATTCATCCAGACGTGCAATTCAGATCTGCAAGTATGAGGTTTCCATGTCTACCACCACTCTGAAATGTCTACAAGTTCTGCTTTTGTTCATTTATAATACATAAGACACATTAAGTTACATATGCCTCGCCCTTAGTCAATCTATATTATTTTTCTAAATCTTGTACTGATGCTAATGACGGTCAAGGACAATGGTTAAGGGAGGGGATTGGGTCAAGGCTCACTCCTTTATGTTTACAGCATGTGTAACATTACATTTATGGATGTTAATATTTAGTTTTTTCATACTTATCCCTGCATACAAAGAATACAATTAACTTGACTTCCCCTGCAATCAACATGGTTTAGCCCAGTAGTAACTAAGTTCAAGCACTTAACTAGGTCTGGATCCAGCCCATTGTAGCACTAACACTGCCCCCCCCCCTGCTCATCTTGCGGAGTTTAGGTGAGCAGAGGAGATGGACCGCCCTGTCATCTGGATCTGTACAGAATTGCATTTCATGCACCAGGAGATGCACAGTGTAACATCTTGCTCGTGCATGTGCAGGTGTTACAGTTAGGCTTACTTACACAAGAGGCTTGTGTAAGTAGTTCAAGGTATGTAGGTCTTGATGCAGTCCTTCATGTGGAAGGGTGCAGTTTTACTTCACTGAAAGGGTAGTTGATCACGGAAATAGCCTCCCATCTGAGGTGGTAGGGGATTACACAGTAGAACACTGTAACCATTCTTCCTAAATCTTAAACTAAATTGAGAGTTCAATAGGGTCTATAGTCAGTTTAGTTTAACTAAATACTGGGCAGAATGGATGGGTCATGTGGCTCTTATTTGTCGTTATTTTCTTTGTTTCTACGTATGTTGTGATTGTAGTTGTGCTTAGTTAAACGCTTCCTAAAATCAGGGAAGGTGCCATGGACGAGGCCCCCCCCCCCCCCACTGAGGAAAGTAAAATGGCGCTTCAGAAATCATTAAACCTTTGTCTACTTAAACAATTAACAGCCACTGGTTTCCTGAAGAGATCAGACAATGGAGCTGATGTCACTCATTGAATGTCCTACAAATTGAATGGGTGATGTCAGCTCCATGGTCTGATCTCTGCAGGAAGCCAGTAGCTGCTAATGGTAAATAAACAAAGTTTTAATGATTTAATAGGCTACAATCTAGCTTTCCCACCATGTCGTGAAATGAGCAACATGGCTGAGAAAGCTTTATGTGAGCACAGCTGTATTATACTTAATCAGGGTTTTATAGACATTGGGGTAAATCCAGAACTCCACTTGCAATATGTTTACTCACGTAGCGTATTTACGCGCTAGTACTTTCTATACACTCCCCTTGGCACACCCCTTGAATGTACGTATTTTGTCCGAGATCCGCTTTCCAAACCCTACTTTAACTTTTGCCCACATAACCGATGTCATCCGCTCACGTACGTATGGGCAACACGTATTTACGCAGCTAAGCACACCCATACTGTACACTTTAAATACAAACCCCCGCCTACATAGCGTATTTCAGACGTATTTTAGACTCACGTAAAATAGGCACGCCCACACATAAGGATTTACGTGACACATATACGTGAATGGCCCATACATTCACATTTACACTACGTTACGGAGCGTATTTTCTATGGTGCGCATGCGCAGTACTTTCCAAAATGCGATTTTACGTCTGCGCCACGCGTAAATTCGCTCACAAGCGTTGTTCTGGATCTGGCCCATTATCAGCAAAGATGGGATTTATTTCTAGATTTCTTTCTAATGTTCATGGACCAGACCTAGAGTTTTGCTTCACTCCCTCATATGCAATTTCAACTGAAGACCATAGTTTGACTCCTGTGCCCTCCTCGTCTAAAAGGGGATTACTCAGAAATCTGGAGCATACCCTTACTGTACTACCATTTACATGCTTACCCTCCCAAGAAGCAGAATTACTTTCCTCATCCCACTCTGTCCCTTCCTCCCATCAGAAATGCTCTAAGGGTGGAATTCTGGATCGAGAGGATAACCGGGCATTCATTTGCAGTTACCTGATGCTACCATTATATTATCTAAAACAGAACATGTGTTTGCTGTAAAAGTCTGGATTCTGATATATGCCCTCACACATATACACACCTGACAGTTTTGAGCACTTGTGACTGAAACATTAAGAGAATGGTGGAACAGGGTTACTTAGTTATTGACATATGTGGGAGATTATTAAAGGTACATAATTAGAAGTCTGATGCAAATGGTATGGTTCCAAAACACAAACAATGCTTATTAGCAAAACTGTGTAGCAACGATCTATACACAACATAAGTTCCAAAAATACCCCAAAAACTAGGTAATGGGCACATTTTGTGAGAACCAGCATGGAAGCTGAGAAAAAGAAGACGAAGCAGAAGAAAACTCTGCTATCCAATGGGCAGAGCTAGACATTTATACCCCCATCCGCAGCGTGACCGCCGTATAGCCCACTTTCTCCCTACAGGTTGTCTGTGTATATGGTTTTGCTTCCATTGCTACTTCACAAGAGCACCACATCTGGCACCAGGAGATGGCTGTTACACGCTGCATATGGCAGCAGCGTGTAATTGTGTTTATAATGTAGCAGTTTACACCAGTCCTGGTCTCCCCTGCAGCATTCATTCATGCTAGGGATCCTGGGTGATTACCATGCAGCTGGGATTTCCTAGCTGTGTGCAATCAGCAGCCAATGGGATTGTGGGTCTCCCTTTAAATAGCCGCCACCTGATAGCCTCCCTGCTGGTCATAGCTTCTAGCTCCTTTTGTTCCAGTTCTGAATGTACATATTTATCTTTGATTCTGAGTGTCCTGTCTTTTCCTTGCTGTGTCTCTCCTTTGTGCCCTGGATTCCTGCCTTTCCTCCATTATTGTTCCAGGTGTGAGTGAAGTTACCTGCCATTTGTGTGTTAGCCCCTGTTTCTGTATTTGTGTAGTCTGTCTTTATCCAGCCTTGTGCTGGTATTATGAGTCTCCAGCTGCTCTTTAATCTATGTACTCCTGTGCTCACAGACTCTGTGCTTATTCCACTTGCTTGAACTATCCAGCCCTGAACTAGTTAACCTCTGTGTTTACTCCATCTGTACCTATTGTATACTCCAGTCCAGAACTGTTTAACCACTGTGTTTACTCCATCTGCACCTCTTGCATACTCCAGTCCTGAACTGGTTAACCACTATGCTATTTCCACCTGTACCACTTGTTAATCACTGTGCTTACTCCACGTGCACCTCCAGTATACTCCAGTCCTGTACTGGTAATTCTCTGTGCTATTTCCACCTGCACATTTATATATCCAGTCCAGTACTGGTAACTCTCTCTGTGCTATTACCACCTGCATCAGTTATTTCAGTCTATACTGATAGCCCATTCTGGTTCTGAACTGTACTTGCACCCCTCCAGTATTCCGGTCCTGTCTTGTTCTTAGCTACTCTCCCTGCACTGTTTGTATCCAGTCTAGTACTGGTATTGTGCTCCTCTGTTGCTCTTTATTGTTCCAGTTATGTACTGTTAGTTTACGGGGTCTCGCCTTCAGCTCTCTGTTTTGCTCGTCCTGCCTGCGGGTACCTCTGTTCCGCCTTCTTGTCGTATCCATACCTGTTTTCCCTGTTCTACTTATACCTCTTGGTGGTCTGTTTCCTCCTCATACGAGTTTGGAAAAGTGGAGATTTTGCCTATAGCAACCATTCAGATTTTAGCTGACATTCTCTAGTATGTAAAAAGAAAGTGAGAGTTGGAATCTGATTGGTTGCTATAGGCAACATATCCACTTTCCAAACCCACAGCTTAGTAAATCTGGCCCCAATAATCAGATCCAGACTTCTGACAAAGGGCAGATGTCCGTGTGACTGGATCATAATTAAGCAGTTTTTGCGACCCAGTTGGAACAAATGACACATTTCGCACAACTTGACAGGTGAGCCAATTTGCACTGGCAAGTGGACTGGGTTTGGTATTATAATGTACAATAAAGGTGTATGTTTTGGACTGCGTGCCAACACAAACTGCTGCCATTTTAAGTGTGTACGACTCTTAAGGTAAGGTATTGGGCAGGGCCAGATTAACAATGGGGCCAATGGCACTGCAGCCCCAGGCCTCCATCTGAAAATAGGCCCCCCTCACACTGCAAATCTCCAGGCCTCCCACTGCATCCTCCTCCGTATAGTATATAGTGTGGACCCTTGAAAATTTTCAGCCCCAGGCCCACATTTCCACCCTGGTATTGGGGTTAAAAGTCAAGAGTAGCCCCTTGAACTGTAGTTTACATCAGGGTTTGAATGCACTGTCACACTGTCCAGCTAGTTTGACTGCTGTCAAGCTATCTATAAATGTCCTCCAAATAGTAGTGTTGGCCTCAGCCTCCCTTGACATAATTTCACTGAGACTTGATCTTTGAGTTCTCCTGACATTCTGTAAAATATTGCAGCTGGACATCCCCTTTAATATCAATATCCCAAACAAAGCTAGTCCTGGTGGAGCTATGGCTGACCTTTACTGTCATGCTGATAAATGTCTTACATTGTGCTAGATTTGTTAAAGGACACAACTGATAACGTGGCCACAGAAAACTCAAGAACTGTATAACTTCTGTAATGAATCCGCAAGCTGTCCCCCATTTGCAACAAATAAAGATAGCCATTAACGATTTTTCTCCATTATCTAACCCTCTCCAAGCCGATCTTAATGGTGATATACCCAGCCTCAGCATTTAGACAGTTAAACAATTTAAGTAGTTCGGCTTTGATGGATATTTATAGTGTATGTCTTTCATTGCTTAAGAACTAAATGCTCCACTCAAATTCTTGGAACTCGAAAGATTGATTTTGTTTGCCTTTTGATTAAGAGAACAGGATTTGGACATGAAAATCCAATTAGATGATTGTAGAGGAAGGGGACTGCCTCCAGCAGCATACAAATCTCTTCCAAGCGCCCGTCTCTGAAATCTGGGCCACATAACCACCATTTACAATTAGCAATGAAACAGCTGCTCTTTTTTTTTATTTTTTTTAATTATTCCACATTCTAAGAGGAATGCAAGTCTATATTTTAGATATTTTGAGACGTCACATGGAAATGTTTAAATGTATAATATGCGCGTAATGTGCAATTATCAAGTCATGCCAGAGTCTTTTGAAATCAGTCATTTAAAAATATATCTATGACAACAAAGAAAACACAACATATATTCCTTCAAGCAAATTGTGTTGTTCTAGCTGTGATGTTTGTAGTTATGGGAGATGCTTTTTTTTTTTTATTATTATTATTTTACTGCAAACACAACAGGTTTGAAAATGCATCTGGGGGTAAGGAGTTATCCAATCAAAATGCTTGTTCTAAAGGAATGCCTCGTACAATGCCCCCACATGCTGACAGAGCACTGGTAGAAGTCCAAAGTGAGAGAAAGTGAAAGAGAGAGTGAGAGAGAGTGTCTCATACCTTCCAACATGACCCTTTCCATTAGGTACAGAATACTCCGCTCCTGAGCTTCCAACGGTCACTCACCTGGTTTTAATGAATTACCTGATGTTTGAAAAGCATAGTTCTCTTCAACAAAGGTGGTTACCATAGTAGCAAAAAGTTGAAAATTCAGGAGTAGAGCATGTTGTACCTAATGGAATGGGTAATGTTGGAGGGTCTGGTGTCTGTGTGGTCTTTATCCATCCCATATGCAGTATCGCCAGCCTGGAACATGGACAGGTAGTAGAATAGCCGCTGTCTGTTCTGCAGCAGTCCAATCTGACCCACAGCTTTGGACAATGCCTATAGGCATTGTATCCTACATCATTTCATCAGTCCCCCCCAGTATCCCCCATCATGTCTCCAGCCCCCCAGTATCCACATTATGGGGTATATTTACAAAGAGTGATTTTTCCCTTCAAATTCAAACTGTAGCGTCTGGCCGCAATTTGAGTGCGATTTTTACTGTGAATTCACAGAATTCACGAACATGCGATTTTGAGGCGAATTTTTATAACTCACGAGAGTTGCTCCGATTTTGCAAGATCTAAATCACGGTGGATTTCTATTGAAAAGCACCGCGATTTGTCCCTGAAAAAGTCATGGCAACTCGCGGGAGTTTAAAAAAATCACCAAGTGCATCATGCTTGAAAGCCTTTGCCATGCTGTGCTGATAGAACTACAAGGCTAAGCATTGCTTAGCCTTGTAGTTCTATCAGCAAAGCATGGCTAAGGCTTTTAATCATGCTGCGGTCGGTTTTGACACACAGGAAAACACGTGTTAACTAGATTGACATGTGTTTTCCTGGCTCGCAGGGAGAATTGTCACAAAATCACCTCTAGGCAATGGAGAATTGCTAAATGGCGATTTAATGGCGATTTTACTGTGAGCTTGTCAAAGCGACCTTTGTGAATACTGTGAGTTGTATGTGAAAAAATCACACTGGCGATTTTAGGTTCAGCGATTTTCAAGAGGCTTAAACTCAAGTGAGTTTAGCTTTTATGAATACAGTGATTTGATATTCACAGCAAACTCACGCGATTTTAGGCGTTTTTTGAAAAATTGCGTTTTGTAAATATACCCCTATGTGTCTCTAATGACATATAATCACATATCAACATTGATATAATATTGTACCAACTTAGTTAATATAATCGGGAAATATTTCAATTTAACTTTTTAACTGGTAGGATGTAATAATAACAATACAGCTTGTGAAGGTGCCAGTATATACATAAATACAATGGCCTGATTCAGAGGCCCGGATTCAGAGCTCCGGCCGCAATGCAATTGAGGCCGAAGTTCTGTGAAAAGTGCTACTGCGCATGTGCAGTAATTTTGGAACTTAATCTATGTTACTTCTTGCAACGTAGATTGCGTACACGGTTTTAAAGAAGTAACGTAGATTACGTTCCAAAATTACTGCGCATGCGCAGTAGCACTTTTCGCAGAACTCCAGCCTCAATTGCATTGCGGCCAGAGCTCTGGATCCGGCCCAGAGATTGAAAATAAGAGAGGAAAGTTACTCCTGGGCTAAACCATGTTGATTTCAGGGGGAGCCAAGTTAATTGTATTCTTTGCATGTAGAGATATATCTTTGAATTGCTTACTGCACACAGATACTGACCAGCTTTACTATCACACTGTTTAGACATGGGCCACCTCTTAACTCAAATACTATTTGCAACAAATAAAATGTAACTCCCCTTAAATCAACATGGTTTTTCCCAGGAATAACTTTCCTCTCTTATTTTCAATCTCTGAATCAGATCCAATATGACAAAAGTACAAGTGTCCGAGCACCACTGGATTCCATGCTTTTCCCCTCTTATCCACATCATCCCTCAGGCACAGCATACAGGACTAGATCCAGTGATCTGATCGTTTCAGGGTTCAGAAATTTGGCCAATAGCATGGCTGCTTCAAACTTCCTATCTCATCAACATGACAATAGAGTTCCTGATACTGGAATATAAACAAATCCAATTCCACCATTGCCCTTTTATTACGTTTAGTATGAATAAAATGACATACAATAAGTCTGTGTGTAAATGCGACACCTTTGCTTATGGAAAAGAGGTGTTTTTTATTCGCTGGCATGGGAAAATTTAGGCTTAGGACAGAACCCAAAGTTCTGTCCTGGGACCATTTCCAATGGTGGGGCATTATGGGGCGAGAAGCAGATGAGGATTTTAATTGGTCTTTTACCACTCAGTTTAGATCTATGACTATTATTATTATTAATAACACTTAGTTATATAGCACCAAAAATTGTCTGCAGCGCTTTACAGAGCACATTAGACAATCACATCAGTCCCTGCCCCTATTGGAGCTACATACTAAGGTCCCTAACACACACATACATACATACATACATACACACAGACTAGGGTTAATATAGTCAGCAGCTAATTAACCTATCAGCATGTTTTTGGCATGTGGGTGGAAACCGGAGCATGCAGAGAAAACCCACGCAGACACGGGGAGAACATACAAACTCCACACAGATAAGGCCTGGTCCAGGAATCAAACTCATGACCTCTGTGCTTAATCTGCAACTGTTACATTGTGACATGTGACTTATCCCACCCCAAACCGGATTCAGAGTGACAAGTCCACTGTGCTCTGATCTCTGAGTACATCTGCATCTGCTGTATCTGTCTATTGCAAGAAATTCTTGTCATCCTCTCGTAAAATGAGGACGCCTTCAATGTACATTTAACATACCTGCCCCCTCCCACTTAGCATGCAAGCTGTCCGCATCCAAGCACCAAGCATGGAGATTTCAGATTCGTCCAGGGAACACGGCTCATGCACATGCGCAGTCACGAAAAGCGGGCGTTTTTTCCGATCCTTGTGATTGTAAAATGCCCCTGTTTCAGATGTCTTGATCTGGTCCCCCATTACCAGCGTTATAAAAAGAAGTGAAGAGACGGAGTAAAGAGTGGATGTATGCTGATAGCATGATGGAGTATATATATCATGATAGCATGACCACTGCAGCTTTATGTAAAATAGAATATATGTAGATGTGAAATATATTCTTTCATTGTCATTGTCAGCTGTCCAGTGTCAGTTGCCATAATGAGATTATTCTCTCGCTTTAATAAGAAAAGGGACACGCAATGTTTTACATTGAATAGCTTGGTGACCTTTCTAGGGAGAAAATAATGAGATATAAAATGAGATAAAAGTAAAATATAATTTACTAATTATAGAGAGAATGTATTAATAACGTTGCAGTACAATGCTAAGATGAAAAAAATACTCCAGAAGGAGTCACTGAGTGTATTTCCTTGTTGCAGGGCTGTAGCTAGATATTTTTAGCACCAGGTAAAAAGAAAAAAAGAGTGCACCCGATCTTGACTCATACTGCTTTAACATCAACACCAACAGCCCAGGTTATTGGCTGGGGCAAGGTCTAACAACCCGGGTTATTGGCTGGGGCAAGGTCAAACAACCCAGGTTATGTCAGGGCAAGGTCCTAGAACCCGGGTTATTGTCCGGGGCAAGGTCCAAATCTGTAGCGTTATGAACCACCAATACTGTACATTCAGCAGTTTAGTGAGTGCAGCTTGTAAAAAGTCTTTCTCATGAATTTACTTGTGCAGATACTCCCAATCTAAGAGGAGGAAATTAATCTCACATTGTCACTTGTGATAAAATTGCTAGAAAATTGTGGTGTCCCCAGAGAGTTTTAGAATAAAATCTCTGATGCTGTGAGTGGAACAGTGACGATGACAGCTTAAGTTATTCAGAGCTGAGGAAACAATTATTGCAAGGGGGGGCTGACAATTCAGCTCTTATTTTTACAAGATAAAATGACAGTACATAAAACAGAAAAATGAATCAATCAGATGACATTAATCAAAACAAATAATAAACCAGGGTTGCCTACATTCTATCTCTTCCTTCCGGCAGATAGAGTTGCCGGCATGGGGGCTGAATGATGCAATTTATGCAAATTGTGTCAATAAGCGAAAATCACGTCATCAATCCCGCTCATCCATAACAACACTAAGAATTGCAGACCTTCCAACATGATCCAGTCAGTCAATATACTCTGCTCAGGTGCAGAGTATATTGGGCTATATTTACCAAAAAAAAAATTCCCCCGAAGGGAAGCTGCTCCAGGCTCACCTGTGTTTGTTGTGAGCCTGGCAGCTTCCCCTTTAAAATTTACTAATACTCACCCCTCCGCCGAGGTCCCTCGAAGTTCTCTGCCCGCAGTGCAGGCACTTCATATCGAATGAAGTGCTTGCGCATGCGCAGAGACTTCACAGCCGCACTTAGAAAATTTCAGCCCAGATATGAAAACACACTGCGCATGGGCAGGGTCTTCATATCTGGGCCGGAGTCTTCTAAGTCGGACGCGTCTGCCGGACAGGTGAGTTTTGTCTTTTTTTAACAGTTTGTAATGTTTTTCTTTATTTTTAAAAGTAAAAAAAAAACAAATTTTTTTTTAACTTTTTTTTTTACATGCCCGCATCCACCGTCATTCCAGCGGTCTCCCCTCACATACCCCGCTTTTCCTCCCCCTAATAACGGCTATTAGGGGG
>WWET01002668.1:131598-141887 GCA_011038615.1 Limnodynastes dumerilii | reverse complement strand
TTCATCGGACAGGTGAGTTTTGTATTTTTTTATATTATTTTAATGTTTTAATGTTGTTTTTTATTTTTTTTTGTTTTAAAAAAACAAACTAATTTTTTTTTATTTATAATGACCGCATCCTACTTGATACCAGCGGTCTCCCCACACATACCCCGCTTTTCCTCCCCCTAATAACGGCTATTAGGGGGAGGAAAAGGGGGGAATATGGGGAGATTGCTGGCATGAAGTCAATAACGCCATCCTCAGATGGCGTTATTTTTTCCTTCACTGCCGAATCAGAATTTCGGCAGTGAGGGATAGTAACTTGTAATAAGGCTTCGGCACCCGTTTAGATCAACGGGCCGCCGATATGAAATGAAGTGTTTGTGCATCGCCATGGAAACAGCAGATTTCCATGGCGAATGCACTTTAGTAACTTTTAAAATGTTTATTTTCAGGTGATAATGAGTGTTTTAGTGTTAAAAATTATCACCCAGATGGCGTTATTTTTTCCTTCACTGCCGAATCAGAATTTCGGCAGTGAGGGATAGTAACTTGTAATAAGGCTTCGGCACCCGTTTAGATCAACGGGCCGCCGAAGCCTTATGAAGTGTTTGTGCATCGCCATGGAAATAGCAGATTTCCATGGCGAATGCACTTTAGTAACTTTTAAAATGTTTATTTTCAGGTGATAATGAGTGTTTTAGTGTTAAAAAACCCATTATCACCCGAAAATTGCAATAGTAAATGGAGCCCTAAGTGCTGTAGCCAGTGCTGGTTCTTTGACTCTTGCAAGTATGTCACGTAACCTCCTCTGGCTGTACTGGCTGTAGTACTGAGGACATTCTCCGTCTCCTCTCAGGCTTCTATTAATGTACAGTGGGCCGTATTTAGAGATCCGTTTTTTACGAAAATTCAGTGCGTATTTTTAGGATCGGATCGACTAGGCATGAACTGCGCATGCGTAGCAATTTTTATACGCCGTCAACGCAGAAAGGAAATATACGCACCTAAGGATTAGCATAGAAATGGGCGGGGTGAAGCATTTAGATGATGGACAGCGGGCGCACTTACAGTTATAGGGCCGCAAATATACACACTTAAGACACATAACGTTGGAAGTGAGTGCGGTTAGTTAGGGCAAGTCAATGCAGGTCTAAGTCTACGTCCGTGCGGAGAAAGCAAGGAGAGTGACTGGGATTTTGGTGGGTGTAACTTGCTCCGTCTTGCTCCGTAGGTGCGTATATTTGCGGCCCGATCGCAAGACGGATCTCTGAATGCGGCCCAGTATGTCTATTAAGGAGTATATTATGGTAAGTTAACTGTTATTCTTTATGTTGTATATACTTTTATTCTTCTTTATTAATGTTCTTAAAATGCGGGCCTGTGATGCAGAGGGAGTGGAACGCATCAAAACCAAATTATTTCTGGCGTTCCTCTGGAACCTGGAACATTCTGACGCCCCTAAAGGACACCCTGTATTTGGAATTGGGAAAGGATGGAAGATGAAGCAAACATGACATTATTTCTATACTTTGTTGAAACTCTCTATCCCCCTCAGCCGCTCTCTCCCCCCCAGCCCCCCCCCCCCCTCTCTCTCTCTCTCTCTTTGCTCATCATCATAATTCTCAAATGGTAATATTTTCGCTGTGTTACAGCAGGTGTCTGAGGTGCTGAGTGTATGTAGTGTTGTAATATTTAGGCATTCCGGAATAATTTTCCCCTTTTCAGTGTTGATAGATGTGAGTGCGTTGCTCCAGGCTAAGTCACATTCTCCCATTCTAAGGCATGAACATCCTCAGTGAACCCAGGCTGCTTGTGTTGACGTTTTTTTTAGGTACTTATCCTCCTGTAAGTTATTTTTTGCACATATTTTCTTTCCAAAACCAACGTGATGATGTTGGATAAACATGTGCCAGCCAAAGGCAGCCCACAACATAAATACCACAAGTGTCCTGACACCATGAACTCGAATGACCAGTGAAAAGTCCCATAACATAAACAGATGCAGCGTGAATTTGTTATAGAATCTGTTTAACGTTGCAGTAAAATGTTTATTACCTATTAAAAACAACACAGAACTACAAACAGGATTTGGAGTATAATAAATGACAGCACAATATGTTACAGGGCGATAGTCAGGAAGAGAGCAAACATAAGACGCCCATGAGAAACAGCTTGGCTTTGAGGCTACCTACTCATTCATTTAACAGCTACACACATCCCCCTCCCACTACTGAATATTCTCAATACCCGATCAGGATATTTACTCACTTTCGCAGGACCCGACGCATCCGCTGCTGACAGCTCCTGAGAGATGAGTAACCTCTCCAAAGGAAGCGGGGTCTTAGGGTTAGGCTATAGAGAAGGGAGGGTTAGGGTCAGAATAGGGAGAAGGAAGAGTTAGGGTCAGGCTGCGGGGATGGGAGGGTTAGGGTCAGGGCCACCATCAGGAGGGGACAGCCAGGACTACTATCCCAAGCCCACCATCATTACAAGGCCTAATAAAGAGAGTTCCTGTACCAGGTAAAGGTAAGGTAGGTTGGCACAATGACTACCCTTGAGTACAGCCATAGAACAGCAGATTCACCTGATCCTCTCCTACAACTATTGTCCTTCTGTCGTTCACCTCTTGGTTACTCAGATTTTGTATGCATTTCCCAATAGATCCTAAGGAACACCCTATTTACAAAGAATGAAGTGAAAACATGAACGGAAGTTTAGGTTTCAGCTAATTTGATAATTGTTATGTTTTACATCGTGCTGTCAGCCTGCGTTTTCCTGAAGATAAATTTAGATCTAACCACAGATGTTTTGGTTCTCCTGTAAACATATGTATGTATAGAAATGTATTCCCAAGCACCACACATAAATAAATGCAGTGGACTCATTTGAACTCAGGGACAAGACATTTATCATTTCAGGACCAAGGGCCGGATTCGGCCCCCCGCACACTTTCCATACGTGAGGAGATCTTTCAGTCCCCGTGTCACTTACCTCTCTAATGTGGATATTGTGTGATTTACGCTGCCATAGGGTAGCCTTAAGTCACATGAACAGATCAGTGGTCCTTCCACCCACATAAATACCTAACCCCACCCACCTGTAAAATTTAAATACTTCCCCCCACTCACCTAGGCGGGCAGAAGGGAAGCACTGACCTTTTCCTTGGAATACCTATCGCAGGGAACAAAGTTCCGTACGATGGGAGTTACGTGCGTAAAACGCACGTAACATCTGGGGGCGCATGTGCCCTCCGCTCAAAACACCTCACTTTGGTGTGTGTAAGTGGGGTGAAGGATCTGGGCCAGTTCTAGCATGTCTGGCGCCAACCCTGCAAAAAAGAAATAAGCGCCTTCCTCTCTTATATAGATTATAATCACACTGCTGTGCCGGGAAAGGAAAATAGAGGAACCACTGACTCCTCCCTCTGATCAGGTGACTGGTCACATGGGCTAGACTTCAGCAGAAGTCCTTTAGCCCACTTGGATCTAGCATCTACCTATAGCACAGGCAGGTGTCGCTGTATTGGGGACCGGCGCTGGCTCTGACAGTTGTCACAGATCTGGCTAAATGTCGTCTCTGAGAAGCAGGGGGATGAGCGGCATCACCTATCCGGCATGGCGCTTGGAGTGCATCGCCCTGCCCCTGTGACGGATGCAGGTCTGACTCCGCACAGCCAGGTAAACATGAAGAGCTATATATGAAATGGGCAGGATTACATTATATGCAGTGGTTGTGTGGGGAGCAGGTAGAGTACATATCATTTAGGATCTCTCTCTCTGTCATTTATTGGATTATGTTTGCTGAAAAAGGAGAAATAACAGTCATGGAAGATGAGCTTTAACATAGATAAACATAGATAAATGTATGATTATGCATTTAGGGATCAAAAACAAGTATGCAATCTATAAATTAAATGGGGTAAATTTAGGAGATTCCTTACGTAGATTGCGTAAATGTGGTCTGAAAGACAGCATTTACGCAATCTACGTAAGGAAAAAAATACGTAGATAACGTAAAAATGTACTACACATGCGCAGTAGGAAAAAACACTAAACAACGGATGTATATGTTATACGTCTGGTAGTCTGTATACGGCCCCAAAATAGGGATGGCGTGGAAATTAGGATCGCTGCTGCTGTACAATTACCATACCTTTTTCTGGACAGCAATAATTGCTTTTGTTGCTTATACTACAGTTCTGTCTACAGACAAATGCTCACAGCTAAACCTGGTGTAAACCAAGAATTAACCCCAATTAGTCTGTAATTACTTTACTTACTTAACCTGATCTTTACAGTCATTGTAATATTTATATATTACATATTCCTTCAGTAGCTTAACTAAAATGTAATTTTTAGCAAATTTTGGGCTTAGGCTCCAGGGGGCTGATCCAGACCTACAGCCGCCGCACTATTTACAGCCGTCGCATGTGTAAGAACGCCATTTCAGATGTTGCCCGGCGTAGATAGGGAAACCCGATCCTTAGGATTGGTGTCCCTAACTGTTGCGTAGTTACGGCGAGGGGGCGTTCCTCGCCATAACTACGCAACCGTTACGGAAGGAAGGCGGGGGAAGGTTAGTAAATGAGGGAGAGAGGGAGGGAGGATTAAGGCAGTTACGACCCTGTGGCTGGCGTAATTACCACTGTTACGGCGGCTGAAGTTCGGGTAGCCTTCAGCCGGCGTAACAGTGGGTAATTACGCCGGCCACAGGGGGGAGTGCTCCAGAGCTACGCTAACCGTACTTACAGCCAGGGGGCCAGCGTAGCTCTGGATCAGACCCGAGGACTCTTTTTCTCCAATACATCTAGCAACAATTAGCACATAATATTTAACACAAAATTCCACAGAAGTCCCTAAAATAAACGGTCATTCTTCAAATGACTATACAAGGGATTGTCAATGTAGTGGCTAGTGTACCATGTAAGTCAGGTGACCAGTAGATATATACAAGCCTATGATTGGTAGTTTATTGCACTCTGGTGACAGGACAGCAAGCACGAGAGACACTTTGCATGATCCAGAGGTTCCCTGCGAATCAGAACTCATCACAGTGCCGTTCATGTGGGTGCAAATTCTGGGCGTGCTGCGTGCGATCCAGGGGCACACAAAACCTTAGAGGGCTGCTTTTCAATGTGGAAATCAGGGTAGTGACAGGTGATTTACGCATGTAGGGCCGGATCCAGACCTGTATTTCCATTACGTGTCAAGGCGTAGCGTATTTACTATGCACTCCCCTAGACAGTCCCCTCGGCCGTACGTACTTTTGCTGTTTTACACTTGCCAAAACCTTAACTTCTCAAAGCGCAACTAATGGCGTACATAAAGGCTTCACATACATAAGTGCCTAAGCACGCCCGAAGTGTACGATTTAAATGCCTCACCCCGCCTCCAAAGCATAATTACGGGTGTCGTATGGTTGTCACGCCCCTTTATTCGTAGTTACGCTATTTATACGAGGCTGGTACGTACGTTCAGAGTTATTTGACGTAACATCTGCTGCGCCAATGTGCAGTACATACAAAGCAGCGTTTTTATGTTACCGGCTAGCTTAAATACGCTAACGTACGTAGCTCAGGATCTACCCCATAGTGTATGGAAGTTGAATCATTCTGGATCTGGTCCCTGATGATGAAATGAATCATTCCACCACCGGTTGTAAATGTATTAAATGTTTTTTAAACACCAAAAACATAAAGCGTTAGTCCTTTTTTTTTTTTTGTAAATATAATAAAATGCTTCTTTGGTATTGTCCTTTCAACGTGGCTTAAGTTTATGAAGACTCATTCTTCCAAACAAACTAAAGGGTTTTAATATTTGATACTTGGCGTAACTAATAGTACAGTAAGATCAATTTCAAGAATGCAGTCCCAGTTCTTTCAGTACATGAGATCCTGCTTTAATATAATAAAAATTGCACTGGGCCTCATGCCATAATGCAAATGTTCTAGCCAACAGAAAAGGGATTGTTCTTCTTCCTGTGGCTTCATAACATCTGGAAATATAAGTATGGATAACCATGGCTTACCTGTTCCAATCTTTTTATACCATGCTTTACAAATACTGTAGGAAAAGATTTCATCATTGATACAGGTGTCAGAAAAAAAGAGGCACTGAGGAGGAAAAAACAAACAATCATTTATAGGAAACATTTGACATATTTGATAATATTTAATATAATATATGATCTGTGAGTGAGTCAGTCCTATCTTGCTGAGTGTCCTTTATCTTTTAGAGTCATGGTGAGTCAGTCAGGACTCACTGCTTCATCAGTCAGCCAGAAGAAGAAGTGGAGCTAGGGTGACCAACCGTCCCGTTTTGTTTTCACTCCTAAATCCCGCGTCCCGGCCAAACCCTTCCCGGGACACGAAAAGTCCCGGTTTTAAGTGACTCCCGGGAGAGCAGCCCTTTCACCCGCGAACAATCTACTCTGTACAAAAAAAATAAATAAAAAAAATCCCTTTGTGCATTCGCGGGTTGCCAGAGGACGCGACAGAGAACGTGACGATAGGACGTGCCATTTAGAAGACGCAGGCCATTGCGGAGCTAGCAGGGTAAGTCAGGGTGAGGTGGCTTCAGAAGACCGCTGCGGAGGAGGAAGGAAAGAGAGAGAAAAAGGTAAGTATAAGTACAGTGGCTCAAGAAATATGCTGGACATGGGGGCTGGAATTGAAGGGGGCTGACACACTATGCTGGGGAACACTGAGTGGGGTGACACACTATGCTGGGGAACACTGAGTGGGGCTGACACACTATGCTGGGAAATACTGAGTGGGGCTGACACACTATGCTGGGGAACACTGAGTGGGGATGACACACCATGCTGGGGAATACTGAGTGAGGCTGACACACTATGCTGGGGAATACTGAGTGGGACTGCCTGACACACCATGCTGGGGAATACTGAGTGGGGCTGACACACCATGCTGGGGAATAGTGAGTGGGGCTGCCTGACACACTATGCTGAGGAATACTGAGTGGGGAGGACACACCATGCTGGTGAATATTGAGTGGGATGACACACCATGCTGGGGAATACTGAGTGGGGATGACACACCATGCTGGGGAATATGTTCTATGTTTCACCTGTAACATGACTGATGTTCTTTCCCAACAGTGAACCAGAGCTGAATTAATCTGCTTCCTTTACAGGCTCGCAGGGAGAAAAGTGTCCAACACCGTTAGGTGACAGTGCTAGATTCTCCACGGCGTCCACCATAATTTGATAGGAGGTGGGTGCTGGTTTGTTACCTTTTCGTGGTAGACGCCCAACTGTTACAGTAGAGTTTTGTGCATTAATGTTGGAAAAAGCAGAATATTACAAGGCCTTTATTCTTTTTAAAGTTGATCAGTTGGATAAAATGGTTCTAGTAAAGGATCATGGGAATATTTTATGATAATGAATTCATGATATTTGCTTATTAATTTAGAGGGTTGTATAGTTTGATGCTGGTTACATTTTTATCAGACATTCCTAAAAATAACAAATAAAATCACATTGTTACTTGTTAAATGTAACTTTTGGTTGAATGATTGGTTTTACAACAGAAGTTCAGACCTTGTCCTGTAAATGTGACAGATACCTTAAGATCTTAGAAGGCCAGTAATGCAGTATAAGGACACGGTGGTGCTTTCTACAGTATGTACATTAAAGAAAGGTCATGATCATTTTTTTTGTACTCAGAATGTCACTTTTTTCTAATAGGAAATACCGAACCACTTGTGCAGTTGGGGTGTTTGCACAGATGTGATTTTCTACGGACACAGATCTGTGTGTATAACTTAAGGTAGGGATCTGGATACTTAAATGTAATGAAGGAGGGGAGTGACAGGCAGGGGTGGATTAGAACTTAAAGTGGCCCTGGAAAATAATCTGCAATCAGCAACATGTAGGTGGGATCAACAATTGGAAGGGTCAAAAAGGAAGTAAACTGAAATAGTACAGAATAAAGAACCTTAATAAAAACAGAACACAAAATAATAATTTATGAGGGCAGGGTTATGTATCTCCAATTAAGTACAAGAGAAAATGTTATATTAAAGAGTTACAAGTAAATACAGCATCTTCTGACTAGTGTTTCACAATACAATAAAGAGATGTATAGTGAACTCTGTGCAATGCAGGTAGTCACTTCCACCCAAGTGATCTTCACCCAATACATACAGCATCCTAGTGACCACCACCCAATGCATACAGCATCTGTTGACCACCACCCAATACATACAGCATCCTAGTGACCATCACCCAATATCTACAGCATCCAAGTGACCACTACCCAATACATACAACATTCTAATGATCACTGTTTTATCCAGGCATCATTTTCGTAACCATAACTTATGACAGTCAACATCCTAGTTTTCTTCAAATAAGAAAGGGCTGCTTAGTGGTCTCCACCGGCCTACCGGGAAAACTCCCTGTAACAATTATAGCCAATTTGCCCCTGGTGACAGGGGCGTACACTTCCCTCCTCTGTACTTAATTTTAGATTTGCATGCTTATGTAAGTCGCACACAAATCTAAATCAAGTCCATTGCCTCCACCCCATTGTAGCCCCTTTTAAAATGTTTTGACTCCAATAAGACAGCAATCAAGCACATTTAAAACAGCAAAAGAGAGAAGCTAAAGGTGCAATATTAAATACAACTAAAATTATAATGATTCATATTTAACCTTTAGAGGACAGTGCCCATACTGCCATGATAACAATTACACAGCATTGCAAAACTTATGTCACTAGTCATAACGAAGGTTAGAAAAGCAAAGAATATAACATTTAGTACTGAACCATTTAATAATCAAAAGAGCATTGAATTAGAAAAGTACAGGAACATAATATTACTGTGAACCTGCCATAGCTATTGTTAATTGAATGGTTTATAACACTATTATTCTGAAAATAGGTAATTAAAATATTTTATCAGTGCTTGTCTTTTGTGAACAGATTAAAAAAAAAAAATATGTTTACTTGTAAATAAATTAATTATTCCCGGATTCACAAGACGTGTTACACATACGGTTTTAATTCCCCGATAGTAGCTACTACCCATGCATAGTAACTATTTTACATAATCTACATATCATTTCGTTACAGAGATTGCGTATATGCTGTCTTTAAAGACCGCATATACGCAATCTACTAACAAAGCCATCAGTTTTTCTTTTTAGCCCTATCTATTCTTCTTTCTCGAAAACATATATAAGCCAGGCAGTATTTTTACGTTAATCAGTGAGGAAACAGAAGAGGATCAGTACTAATAATGCAGCAATCATAAAAACTATCGGTGTCTACATTGTACGATTGGAACGGTTTCATCTAGAATCCATGAGGGACAGACAGAATCTCTTGCTAAATAATTCCTTTCCTTTTCTTCCTCACTGTTGCTCCATTGAAGATGCAATGATTCACTTTGTGCATTGTCATTTTCAAATGGAAATGACTGTTGAATGGTAATATTTTATTTATAGCTTACTTTAATGGAATCCAGTCAGGGAATTTGAGGCGTGTGAACAGATTTTCTACGGTAACTTATGTATACTGGAAGTAATGTGTTGTGCAATATCAAATGTACTTTATTCCTGGGGGAGAATCAAGGCTAAAATCTGACAAAACACATTGCCTACCTGTTTATTGCTTTTGTTTGCACAGTTGGCATTTGTCACTTTCTGAGTGCCACTTGTATAACTACCTCAGATTCTGCTTTTACTGCTCCATGTGCTAATATCTATCTATCTATCTATCTATCTATCTATCTATCTATCTATCTATCTATCTGTCTCATATCTATCTATCTATCTCATATCCAGGACTGGCGCGACCCGCTCCACGGGGGGATGCAGTGCATCTCGGTGTCATGCTAGACAGGCAACGGACATCCCCCCGCTCCCCGCTATGGACGCTGCAGCGCTCATACAGGACGTTCACTGCTCTATGTAACTGCTACTGTAGCTCATACAGTAGCTTCCTGTATGAGCGCCGCAGTGTGCTGCCTGTGAGCGCTGCCTGTATACAGCATGTGTCACGCCGGCCGGCCAACACATCCCGCCCACCCCGTCTCCGATATCTGTCCCTGCCACCGGGAGAAGGGAGCAGCACCGGGGAGGAGGAAGACAAGGTAAGTAACAAGGAAAGAAACTTGCGGGGAATACTTAGAGGGCTGGAGGAACATAAGGGGGAATACTGAGGGGCTGGAGGAACATAAGAGGTAATACTGAGGGGCTGGAGGAACATAAGGGGGAATACTGAGAGGGCTGGAGGAACATAAGGGGGAATACTGAGGGGCTGGAGGAACATAAAGGGGAAT